>PVIC010003305.1:0-69975 GCA_004025085.1 Thryonomys swinderianus
AATCCTCCTGCCTCTGCCTCCCGAGTGCTGGGATTACAAGTGTGAGCCACCACGCCCGGCTGCATTTTTTGTTTTTTTGAGACAGGGTCTCGCTTTGTAGTTGAGGCTGGCCCTGAGCTCACTATGTAGCCCAGGCAAGCCTTGAACTCAGCAATCCTCCTGCCTCTGCCTCCCGAGTGCTGGGATTACAGGCATGAGCCACCACGCCCGGCACTGTGCTATGTGGTATTGATTGCTGGTGGGCCTGAGTCACCACACCCAGCATTGTTGTATGTGGTTACTGGGGATCAAACTCAGGACCTTGTGTTTGTGAGGCAGGTACCAGGAACACTGAGCTAAATCTCCATCCCTAAATTTTGCATTTTGAGACAGGGTTTTGCTGTCTTTAAGTTGCCCAGGCTAGGTTCAATCTTGTGATCCTCCTGCCTCAGCTTCCCAAAGTGCTGGAATGTAAGTGTGCCACCATGCTGGCCTGATTTGCTCTTTATTTCTTCTGTCCTCCACCAGAAGAAGACTCCCTATCCTCTCCTCTCAACTTTCAGTTGTGCTTTAAATTGTGCTTTTTTTCATAAATAACTGTTACGCCCATGTATAACATGTTTATGAAAATAAATCTCACACTGGAATTAGAAAGTTTATAAGCCAAATGTTTGTCTTGTCTGCAAAACCAGTATTAAAACAAAGCCTCCCTACAGTCTAGATTTTTCAAGGAACTCTAGGCACACTATCAGGAATTTTATTTGGAACAGTTTTACTACTGAGTAAAGCTAATTAAATGCACACCAATGTGCCCTATCTCTATAGCTAAGGTTTCTGATCTTGATTTTTGTCATCATTCTAAGTAGCTTTAAATTGTTCCATCCTATCACAAGAGGCAACCAGGTCTAGTGAGGAGTAGGTTAGGGGCATAGAATCACAGTGAGTCCTGGAGCTGGGCCTGCAGAGGGGTGTCTAGCTCTCGGCTCTTTCTTCTTCTTGTCCCAAACAGCTGGTGCTGGCAGAACTTTTCTCCTGAACAATTCTCAGGAAAACACAGCCTGCAATTGCTATGCCCAAGATGCCCCACCTGATCCTCAAACAGGATTTTTGGCCAGAGGTTGGACGAAATACAACAAGGATAAACAAAAGAAGTGTTACATTAAGAAAAACCAGATTTTATTTCTAATCAGAAGAGGAAGAACAGTTAAATTTAAACTTTCCTATGAATTACAAATTCAGAAATTTTGAGCCATCTGTGTAGGATCTGTAGGTGTTAGGACGATGACATCTGTGTATCACATTTCTGTATTTTATGCCATTTATTTTTTTATTTAAAGACACTTCCTTCTGAGGGGATACCACTTTTTCCGGGTTCTGTTCGGCACCAAAGGGCTACATATTGTGGCTCCTGGAACAGAGAGAACCAAGCTGTTGTCTATTAGACAAAGGCTACAGCCTCCTGAAGGACTTTGTTTCCAGCTCTGAGACTACTGTCAACACCTATCAAATCAATAAAAACAGGAATAGTAAACATCTCCGATGAAAAGGAAAATATGAAGAGCCCTTCAGACTTCTTACACTTAAGGAGAAAGTTATCTCGGACTTTGGAAAAAAACCCAGGATACCATAATGGCAATCATCTCTATTTTCAGTGGACAAAAGCCTGTAGGCTCTTTATTTTGAATAGGTCTGGCTAATTGCACTGATTAATTTATTGGGTCATGTTCATTTTCAAAACCACATTGTGATGAAACGGTGATCAGAAAACATATAGGAGCATTGTGTTTTAAAGACAGGCCTCTAAACTGGTTCAGACAGCTGGGTCCCATTTTGTGTTTGTTTTTTCAAACAGATTCTTCGCATGTTTAACCAGATCCAGCTGTACGTACTAATTGTATCTCAGTGACTAGGTTGGATGTTTCTGGAAAATCTCATTTAAAAAGAAAGTGGATGCCTAAACTTCACTGTGGTTGCATTATGAGTTTAGTCTCAGTGTTCTACTTTGCCCGGGAGAGAATGTTCATCTTGGTACACTGAACCTGAGCCAGTTTACTGTCATGCAGTCACAGGCAGGACGGTGATGTCAGATGCCCTCTAACAGCTCTCAGAGGGGCTCTACCCCTCCCCCTCATCATGCGCTCATGTGCACACATACATGCAAATATTTTGCATTATCAAGTGAATTTTTTTCATTTAAAAAGTTACAGAAATCAAACATTCTCAGTGAAATGTCTTAAGTGTTTGAAAAGTTCTCAAGACTATAGTATAATTCTCCTTAGCATCCAGTAAACACACACACACACACACACACACACACACACATGAACATGTTTAGTCCTTTCTGTGGGGATTATCTGTGTCTATCATCTCTATCTTTCTACTTATCTGTCATAATTATCAAAATTGTATTCATTATCTAATGTTGCATAATAAATCACTAAAACCCACTGGTTTAAAATAACAAGAATCATTTGCTGTCTTTCCCCATGGTCTGGGGATCAAGCATCAGAGAGTAAAGGGTGCTGGCTGGGGGTGTAGCCCAGGTCTCTTGAGGGTTTGGCCAGAGCAAGACATGCTACAGCTCAGGAGACTCACTGCGTGGCTCACAACTTGGTGATGGCTATTGGCAGAGGCCTACATTGTGGGGCTTTCCACTAAGGCCTGAATGTCCTGTCAGGATGGTACCTGGCTTTCCTACGGAATTGCATGAGAAAGTACATAGGAGGTGTAAAGTGGTGAAGACCAAGCCTTGGAAGTCACAATCATCACTTCCATCACTTTCTACTGGGCACGTATGCTGGCCCCAGAATCTACAGTAGGACATGAGTATCAGAAAATGCAGGTGTTATTGAATGACAGCAAGTACACAACTCCTAGTAAGTGGTAGAGTGTGTTTTTTCCACTTCTTGAATTTGAACAAAGCTTACAACTTGCTCTGATTAATAGAAATGGATTTTAAAAACATTGTGGGAAACTCAAGCCAAGGCCTCAGAAGGGTTTTTGTCTTTTCTACTCTCACCTAGGTAGATGATAGCTGGTGTGTAAAAGAGCCTGGATTAGCCTCCTTGAAGACGAGAGAACAGATAAAGACCAAGTAGAAAGAGCTGCTGTCCCAGGTGAGTCCAACTCAAATTTCCCATAGAATCATAAATAAAACAATGACTGCGGCTGTAAGGTGCAAAAGGTTTCTTGGGGGATTCTTTGTTACAGAGCAATGGAGATAAGACATGATAAATAGTGGCTATACTACTTTGTCTTTAAATTCTCCTGTATTCCATAGAGATTCCTTTGTGTTAATATATACAGCTTCTCTCATCTCTTAAAAAGTGTTCTGTCTAAAGTTTATAATATAAAAATGCCATCATTTATCATAGTTGCTATTAGTGGACATTTAAATTGCCTGTAGTAGTACTGCTAATGCAAGTAAAACTTTTGTTTCTTTTATATTAGTAAAAGTGAAATTTATGGATCAAAGGGCTAAACTATGCCTTTAAGTACACTTAAATGCCAAATTGTACTTCAAAATGGTCGTGCCAACTTGCATTCCACTAACAGTGTATCTTGTTTTAAATAAAAATCCTAAAAAATTCATTTTGACTTAGGTTGAAGTTGGGGGATCGGGGAATGGTTGAGAAGTGGCACAGGTCTGCGTGAAACTAGGATTTTCTCTTAAGATGATATGATGAGCCACGACCAGGGGGCTCTGTGTGAAGATCGAGTGTGATGGAAGTCAGTAGAAGGTTGGCTCCTCTCCTAGAACTGAAGACATTTTTCTGTATCTGAGAGCTTTTGTGGAAATAAGTTTACTAGACAACACTGCCAAATAAAAGCTGTCGTAAAACATCCACAAGAATATGACAAGATCGACATTAAGTTAGAAGTATTAAAGACAACAACGGTGGCTAGGACTGGACAACAATTTAGCAGCGAGGCCTTAAATCTAAGTTTTCAGTTATTTTAGCCAGAGCACTCGCGTGAGCGTCAGGCCCTTGGAGGCCCTCTTGGCTTCAGAGGAGCCAATAAGAATGGTGCCCAACTCTTGCATCTGTGACAGACGCTACTGACAGGGTTCTGTGTACGTTACTGCACTCGATTCAAAGAGAAGACGAAGACACCAACGCATTGAAAAGTTGTTACTTTGTCAAGTGATAGCTTGACAACTACAGTAACTAGACAAACCATGGTAACTAGAAAATGTACTGCCTTCCAAGTACCGTACTTGGTTCCTGGTTTAGAAAACAGCAATCGGTGCTGAACCATCGTTATAAACAGCAAATAGCACCTCAGGAAACTTGGCCTAAATATGACAAATCATTAGTGCTTGAAGGCAATGAAGGGTACCAGGCAGACCAAAGAACTCAAGACGCTGTCCCTGCACTTTGAGAGTCAAGGAGGGGGAAGTTCAAGGTTAGCCTTGTGCTAATTTTGGAATCACAGGGCAGGACATAAGCCAAGCAAAGTCGTGCAAACATTATGGTTAAACAATGCCACGCCAGCTGCTTTGGATAAGGCCAAACATATGGCAGGTGACAGCAGACAAGATTTCTTCCAAAACATTTGTTTGTTATGCTTTACAATCTTTGTTCTGAGAGGGGAAAAAAATGATATTGGCCAGAATTTTGGAACAGTATGTTTATTTGCTTGTTCATTTATTTCAAAAGCTCTTTATATTAGTTTTTCTCACGTTAAAAATGAAAACATCTCTGGCCAGGGATTTAGCTCGGTGGTTCCAGCATCTGCCTTGCAAACGCAAGGTCCTGAATTCAGTCCCTGGTAACCACAAACCATAATGCCGGGTGTGGTGGCTCACACCTGTAATCTCAACACTCGGGAGGCAGAGGCATAAGGATTGCTGTGAGTTCAAGGCGTGCTTGGACTACATAGTGAACTCAGGGCCCTCCTGAACTACAAAGCGAGACCCTGTCTCCAAAAAAAAAAAAAACAAATTAAAGCATCTTCATTAAAGACAGCTTCTAGCTCTTCAGAAGTACATATAAGAAAAGTGAAAATCCCATGGCTTCTGCCCACTCCTGTCCTTTGTCTGTTCCATTCCAATACCAGAAGTAATTGATACAGAAGTTGAAATATGAAAATATCATATCTCCCATCCTGTCAGATGTCTGATAGGCCAAATTTGTGCTCTCTAAAAATCAAATAATAAATTCCAGGGACAACAGAAGTTAAGAATAGGAAAGCATTTTTTATTTTCATTTTTAAAAATTGAGTTTATTGGTATACTTTACATATACTTTATGATCACATTCAGTATTAAAAATTTGTACCTATACATGGCATACTGTGACTCTCACTTTCCCCCTTTCTGCTGCCTCCTTACAACTCCCCAATCCCCTAGATACACAAGCTTTGTTTACATCTTTCTTTACCATTAAATTTTTAATATCCCTTCTTTATTTTTTCCTACTCCCCTTCCCTTTTCCTTTTGAACATTTTCTTCCTATTTCACTATCTCTATCGTACATTCTGGAACTCATTTACAACTTCGGTTTCTCATACTAGAGAAATGATATGGCATTTACACATCTGTGTCTTATTTATTTCACTTATGAGTATGTCCTCAAATTACATTCATTTGAGAATAAATGACTCAAATGTATCATTCTTTATGGCTGAGTAATACTCCATTATGTTAAAAAAACACATCTTTTTTTTTTTCTATCCAGTTTCTCTTTGATGGGAAAACATTCCCAAGATTTATTTATTACAAACTGAGCTACTATAAATATGGATGCACATATGTCACTGTGATATGAATCTTTTAAGTCTTTTGTGCATATCCCTAGTAGGGAAATAGCAGGGTCAAATGGGACCTCTAATTGTAGCTTTTCGAGGAATCTCCACATTGATTTCCACAGTGGTTACACGGGTCTACATTCCTACCAACAGCAGATAAATGTTCCTTTCTCCCCACAGCCTTGTCAGCATTTGCTGTTGGTTTATTTCTTGATAACAGACATTCTTTATGCAGTGAGATGGAATCTCAGTGTTTCTTTCATCTGCATCTCTTGAATGACCAGCAATGTTGAACATTTCTTCACATGTTTCTTTGCTGCCTTTACTTCTTCATCTAAAAAATATCTGTGCATTTCAGATGCCCATTTTTGGATTTTGTTTTTAAATGTGGAGGAGCTAATTTTTAAAAGTTCCTTATATATTCTAGATAATAGTCCTTTGTCTCAGGAATAGCTGGTAAAATTTCTATTCTGAGGAACAGTTGGCAAACATTTGGTAGTGAAAAAAGGAAACAAAGCTTATGTATATGGGGGTTGGAGTGGTAGGGTGGGAAGGGGAAAAGGAAAAAGTGAGAATCAGGATATGATAGGTACAAATTTTTAATGTTAAATGGGATCACAATGTCTATATAAAGTGTACTAATAAACTCAATAAAAAAGAAATAATAGGGTATAGCCAGAGGGCTGTTATTTTAATAATCATGGTTGTTTTAGAAGATGAATCCCTGTAGAATGTCAACAGATAACAATTTAAAGTTTTAGAAATAAAACATATTTAGCATGAGTATCATATTATCTTTGAAACACATTTGAATATTTTAGTATATCATAGCTTTTTAGTTAATCATCTTTATCTAGCATACAAAGGAGCTCTCACCTATTTTGTTATCCCTTAATAGGACATCATCAAAGAAATGTGTGATGTTGTATTGTCTGGACTGCTCAGCATCTGAGTCTCTAAGTGTAATGACACATACACGATGTACATATCACATAAGCTTTTTGTTTTTAAACTATTTTTAACTACTAATCTCTTGGGTTTTTTGACATATCCTTCTTATCACGAGTAGCTGGATCAGAAAAGAAAGGCAGATATCTGAGTCTAACAGGACGGTTGTCACCATCAACAACACTAGTTTTATATCTTAGAAGACATATATACCCAGAAAGCATGAAAAAACTTAATACACCATGAGATTAGCAATAATAAATATTATAGCTATATGGACATCTCTCTTAATTTAGCATTATATAAAGGGTATCTTCTAATAAGAAACCTTACTCACATGAAACTTAACCAATATAAACATATTACAATAATGTGTTCAGCAATGTTTATTGGAGTGTATCTCCCATAGGACTATGAAAATTACTGGGGTCCCATTAATGGACCAAAGGTAGATTTAAATATTTCTAAGAAGTTGCTCCTTTATCTGCTGATAGGAGTCCTGTCCATCAGTTTTCTTAACCCTAAAGGGTCTTTATTAAATAATATTAACAAGCTTTAGGTGACCTATGAAAACCAGATTATAATAATTGACATAATATTTTTGCTGAATGAACAACTTCTAAATTGTTTACACAGATGATATTATGGCTTATGTTTAGCTGTTCCCTCAAAGCCTCAAGCTTTTTCAGAGGTGGTTGAACCTAAAGTGAGTGATTAATTCATGATGGGACTAGCCCTGAGGGCACTAGGATTAAGGGAATAAGGACTGTCCACTTTAAATAGTATGAATAGGATAAAAGAGGTAGAAAGATGTTGCGAAAATCCCTCATTGCTTTTGCTACCTCTGGGCGCCAAGGAATGAGTTTCCTTTGCAATACCCTCTGCCGAGCCACATTGTCTTAGCCAAATATGGACTGAAACCTTGACAAACTGTAAGTCAAATAAAGATTTCCCCTTTAATTTTGAGTGTGAAGTGTTTTGTCTGAGCAACGAGAGAAAAGTAGCCAACACAGAAACTTGGTACAGAAAAGTAGCGTCATTGCTATGGCATTACCTGGCCATGTGGCCCAAGGCCTTTAGAACTGGCTTGTGGGAAGGCCGAGAGTTAGGAGTTCCTGCTGAAGAAGCAGAGCTGGAACTCCTTGGGCTCTTCTGTATGAGAGAATCTGGTTAGAGATCAGAAGACCAGAAAGCTATTAAAGCCAAGTCTCAGGAGTTTCTACTAGTAAGAAGGACTACATTGGTTGCTGGACTCCAAACAGTGTATGCTATGTTTTTGCAGAAAGTTGCTCTGCATTTTTCCCATGTCCAAAGACACCATGGAGCCAGGGATAGCTCAGTGGTACCTCACCTGCCTGGCAAGTGCAAGGTCCTGAGTTCAATCCCCAGGACAAAAACAGCAATAACAACAACAACAAAACACTGAGAAACTTGGCTTGAGATTGCAATTGAGGACAGTGGAGTAATTAATCTTGCAGAAGAAATTTCAAGGCAGTCTAATATTGAGGCCACATCATGGCTGCTATTGGGGGCTTTTAGCCAGATTTATATTGTGAGGTTGCCTTTGGAAGAAAGAAATCTTGCCCTATGTGAGGTGTATGTCCAGTGAGATCTTTGTCTAAAGTCAGCTTGTATGCTTCTCGTAGTAAGAGAGCTACAGCAACCACAGCTTTAAGACATGCAGGTCATTTCTTTGTTGCAATGTTATGACTCAGATGACCTACAGGCTGTGGAGCAGGCCCCAAACCTGTGTATTCAGTCCCAAAGCCACACCCTGCCTTTTATCAACGCACAAACTGAAAAGACATTGTATTCATAGGCTTAGAGCAGGAACATTTAGAAGTGCCTGTTTAACCTGCTAGAGGGAAGTTTTGGAATCAGGTGCCCAGGTTTAAATGTGGGTAACTGCCATTTGGGTTTCTTTATAAGCTGATAGTGGGTTATACACTTTCATCTTATCTTGCTATCATAATGTGAAAAAACCCCTGTAATTCCTAGGAATCCGTTTAGCTGTTCTAGAATGTTGGGCTGTGGGAAGGAAGGTATTGGTTCAATTCTCTCTTCTTCTAGCCTTTGGACTCGTTTAGATATGATAAGGCCCAAATGTTCTCTCAAAGCTTCAAAGTTGTGCCTTAGATCTAGGAATTTTATAACCTCTCTGTTAGAAATTCATCAGAGCACAGGTGTCTTGATTAGAGAGCTCTTCTGAGGGGTCGCATAACATTCAGTATACTATCTACATATTGTAAAACCATGACGTGGAGAAGTCTACAGTACTTAAACAAGATAAAATGTCTATCCCCAGTGGAGGACTTTTAGGTATAATTGTAAGAAATGAGTGAAGAGAAAGCTGTCTTAGTTATAGCTTAAGGGTTGTGAGAAATAGTAGTATTTCCTGTCATTGAAGGACCAAGACACCTCCACCAGTGCCCAGCCAGAGGCTCGCTTTTCTTTTATAGTCATAATTACCTGGGGCTCCTCCGTGGAGATGACAGTCTGGGCAAAGGGAGAAGGGAGAGTGTGCTCCGGAGCCCTTTACTCTTCTGGGACCAGCTGGTAAGATCGGCCTGATTCTTGGGGCTTTTGCCTCATGGGACAGTCCAACTTCCAGTGGTGACCTTTGTGATCAGGGCTCGGGAGCCTCTTAGGGGAGCCCTTTAAGGTGGCTTGGCTTAGAAGCTTCATCCTTAGACTCTGAAGGGTAAGGGGGGAGATCCCCTTTATTTAGCCTCCAGCTCAGTCGCTCTCCTATCTTCTGTCACCTATTTAAGCTTTTGTTTTTTAAATAGTGTTTGTGGGAATCTTTTTTATTGCTTTTTATTTTGGTACTTTTTTTTTCTTGTTTTAAAAAGATGTTTATCTTTATTGGTACATTGTATATAACATCATATCATGATCACACTCAGTATTAGGAATTTGTACCAGTATATGACACAATTTAATTTTAATTTTTTCCCATTCCCCTATCCACCCCACAACTCCCCAGACCCTAAATGCATACGTTTTTCCCCCTTTTTTTTTTATTACCGTCACATTTTTTCTTTGCCCCTCATTCCTCCACCACACTTCCCTTTGAATATTTTCTATTTCACAATAACCATCATACATTCTAGAACTCATGAACATCTTCAGTTTCTCATACCAGAGAACAGATATGATATTTACACATCTATAACCTATTTATTTCACTTATGAGTATGTCCTGAAGGTACATCCATTCAAGTATAAATGACTCAAGCTTATCATTCTTTAAGGCAGAGTAATACTCCATTTTACAGAAAAATCATTGTAAAGAAGTAAAAGATGTTGACTTTGAACTTCCCAGTTTGAAACACAAAAAGAAAAAATTGGCACCCCTTTAATTTCTGTACCCTCAAAGAATTCCCTGGGTTGACTCCACTCCAGGGAAGGCGGCTGCCTTCTGGAGAATGACCGGAAGGTAGACAGACTGGACTAGGCCCTGTTGTACCCATGCACAACCTTATCTTCCCAGGGAACTTCTGATTTTACTCCTATGTTTTCAAAAGCACAAGTTACAGTTGATTTCATCCACAAGGATCACGTTTAAAGAAGGAAGCACTGTAACCGAATCAGAAGTCAAGAGATCTAAAGCAGTGTTTTCCAATTCCTTGAAAGAAAGGGAGGAATCTAGATCAAAGAACAAATTGGAGCACTTTTTAGCTTGCAAAGGAGATCAGCTCCAGAGACAGTCAAGTAAATGGCCAGAATCAAGGCATTTATGTTAAAATCTAATTCATAGGCAATCTTTTCTAGAAGCAAGACAAGGCTACAGATCATTAAAAGTCCATTCTAAAAGCTCTTAAGTCTCTGAACTCAGGTTAAAGTTGTACCCATTACCCAGCAACTACAGGCACTGCTTCTCTTTTCTACATAACAAGGAAGAAGAGAAAGGCTGACTACAACCTCTTTCTTTGACTCCTAGTTAGCATATATAAGGCACAAGTGTAAATTGCTTCTCCAATGGCTGTCCTGTGAAAGGGAGACAGTTCCTGCAAGTTGCTTCTGCCCAGAGTTTCTAACGCACTAGCAGGGAGAGGATGTCCTGAGCAGTGTAGGTAGAGACGATAGATAAATGGAGATCTTTTTTTTTTTTTTTTTTTTTTGAGACAGGGTCTCGCGTTGTAGTTCAGGCTGGCCCTGAGCTCACTATGGTGCCCAGGCAAGCCGCCGCGAACTCAGCAATCCTCCTGTCTCTGCCTCCTGAGTGCTGGGATGACAGGCGTGAGCCACCACATCCGGCACTGTGGTATGTGGTACTGATTGTTGGTGGGCGTGAGTCTCCACGCCCAGCATTCTATGTGGTTACCGGGGATCGAACTCAGGACCTTGCGCTTGTGAGGCAGGCGCCGGAACCACTGAGCTAACCCTCCGGTCCAAATGGAGATCTTTTTGCTGGCTACCCAGTTGGGCTATCAAGATGAATCTTCCACTGAGGGGCCTTTGAGTGTCTGCTAGACGGTCACCATAACCCTTCAGTTGCCTTCTCAGTTTCCACCGATCCACACAACCAGAGATCTCTCTCCAGAGAGGAATCCAGCTGCCTGAGTCACTGTTCCACACTCACTGGCTTTAATGAGGATTCACTAGGAGGCACCGGAAAATCCTATTCTCTACTGCGAGAGAGGCAGCAGCTGTGAGAGTTCACGAGCTGGCAGACTCGCCACTGTTTGCTTCAGCGTTCTGTTTGGGACCGATACACGCCTGGAGCTGTGCTTCTCTGAGATGATTTCCCTGTCTTTGGCATTAGCAAATGCTTATTTTCTCCAGGACCTACTTAAAGATTCTTAGGAGGAAAAATTGGGACACTTTGAGTTTTATTCTTCTTCCATCTAAAAGATGAGTATAAAATGGCAGGAAAAATCAGAGATGAGATTAGGAAAACTCTTTCCTTCTGATGCCCACGGTGTGTTACTGAGACAGCTTGCCTACCAGTCCCCATTATCAGCCTGGAAAAGTAAGAAGGGGAATCCCCATAGCTAAGACTGTCTCCTTACCAGTGAACGATCAGACCAGAAAGGAAAGTGAGGCAGAATAAGCTCAACATTTTCTCTAGGGTATAATGGTTAGGGCAGAATGTCTCAGTGAATCCCATTCCCCAAGCGTTAAGAATAGCCACCGACCTATGTCTTTTAACTGGTGGTTGGGATCCCATGATTAACTGATAGGCATGTATATTGCTCAGATTTAAATTAGATTTCATAAAAGACCCATTTTACAGCATTCTAAATTTACTTGTAGCTACCACTACGGTTCACTAGGTGGCACTCTAACATTGGCTTTTCCTAGGGCTACCTTAGCACTGCTGTCCCTCTGGTGTTGTTGCCTAAGATAACAAACCAAACAAGTGAGGAATATAAAATGTAAGACCTTGTCTGCAGACATAAAACATCTCTTTGAAGTAATATCAAAAAAAGTCAATTTAACAAAAGACATAAAAACTCGAGCTGTTATACAATTACTAAAAGGCAAGACATAAAATTCAAAGATGACCGTTTCAATTAAGCCAGAGACAATCCAGGATTTATGAAACAAAAGCAAACTCTCACCTCCTTCCAGTTATCTCTTTTTTTTTTTTGGAGACAGGCTCTCGTGTTGTAGTTCAGGCTGGCCCTGAGCTCACTATGGTGCCCAGGCAAGCCGCCGCGAACTCAGCAATCCTCCTGTCTCTGCCTCCCGAGTGCTGGGATGACAGGCGTGAGTCACCACACCCAGCATTGTGGTATGCGGTGTTGATTGTTGGTGGGCGTGAGTCTCCAGGCCCAGCATTATATGTGGTTACCGGGGATCGAACTCAGGACCTTGCACTTGCGAGGCAGGCGCCAGAACCACTGAGCTAACCCTCCGGCCCCAGTTATCTCTTATCTTGATGGGACCTCCAATGTGATACAGGAGATAAGATATGAAAATATATCTCCCGACCTCTCAGACATCTGAGATGCCCAGTTCATGTTCTCTAAAAATCAAAGAATATATTCAAGGAACAATGGAGGTTAAGAGTAGGAAAATGTTTATTGAGAAGATAGTTCCTGAGAGGCAAGAGGAAACCCCAAGTGGTAGCCAGCTGGGGATCCTGCTTAACAAGGAAGTATTCTAGAGCAAAATCCATGTGGGTACAGCAGAGATCACAGCTATGATTAATCAATAGAGCGGATGACAGTGACCCGATAAGGAAACAAGTCAGATAACAAGTGCTCATGGAAAGAGCAAAGATTCCTAGGAAATGGTGGGTGCAGAGGTCTTGGGCACCCACTAGGGTGACTGATGTCTATCTAGGCTCCATTAGGCTTGGTGTCTGTCTTTTGAGGATGCATACAGGCCTGGTCATTTCATTTTTATCTTGAAGCCTGGTCTTTTAACAGCTGTGTCTCTGGTCACAGTTGTGATGAGTTTCACCTTTGTCCTGACCTCTCAAGGGCCTATCCATATCTGATTCCCAGTAATATTTCTCTCTGATTTAGCTGTCTATAATACAATCAGTTAGGTTCACTTGGTCCTTATTCTTCCAAATATTTTTTTTCTGTGTGCACCACAAAAGAACAGACTACTATAAAAGAAAAAGCCATCATCACGAGTTGTGAAGCTGGTCAGTATTTTTTGTTATTATTTTAGCACATCTCAGAAGGCTGCAAGGTGGGAGATAGTCTTATGTCTGTATATTAATTTAAATTTACATAGACACACTGGACTAGTGGCTGCAGCTTTGAACAGAGAGGTCTATAGGAAGTGACCTTCTCCACCGATCAGCCTGGACAAATCTCCATCTTGTCCCCCTTTTCAGTGCCCCAGCCCTGATCCTTGGGGTAAGTAGGACTCTGAAGATGATACTAAATAAATATAGGCAAAGATTATTATTATTATTTTGCTTTTTTTTTTTTTTTTTTTGGAGACAGGGTCTCGCTTTGTAGTTCAGGCTGGCCCTGAGCTCACTATGGTGCCCAGGCAAGCCGCCGTGAACTCAGCAATCCTCCTGTCTCTGCCTCCCGAGTGCTGGGATGACAGGCGTGAGCCACCATGTCCGGCATTGTGGTATGCGGTGTTGATTGTTGGTGGGCGTGTCTCAAAGATTATTTTTAAAACACCACACTCTTGGAAGTCAGATAGAAAAGGAGAATTGTGTTGGTTATCCATTGCTGTCTTCCATTTGGAATGAAATAAAATCTAAATTCTCAATAGGTATAGGTTGGGAAATTGATTCCTTGCATTCATGAGGACAGTCATATACTTGAATTGTGCCTGATAGTCATGCATTGATTGCTAAGAGGCTTCCAGAGGAGACTTTTCCCAGCCGGCCCTGGTAACCCCAGGCCAATGGCAGATGGGCCTCAACTGAAGTGATGCAACAGACATTTTGATTCTTGTCAATTTCCTGGTCCTGACTGGAGAAACTGGCCATCTTTTCTCTTTGCCATATTTTTCTTTTCTTTTCCTTCTCCCTATCTCTTCATACTGAGAATTGAACTCAGGGCTTTGTGCATTCTAAACACAGGTTCTGCCACCGAACTATACCTTCTACCTCCATTTCTTTTTATTGGATGGTGCCTACGCAAGCCGCCTATACAAGCCTCTTTAAACCTCCACATTTGTTTTATGAGGTTCTTATATTAGATCTCACAATCAGCTACAATGCCCAGAAGGGAAGTGAGCAAACAGCTGGAAAGATTAAAGATGCTTCTGCAGAAAGGTAAGAGGAATCAGGCAGCCTTTTCCTACAATCGGGAGGGTGTGGCCTGTAACTTCTGCCCTCTAGTTTCTTACTTCCCCAGTAAAATTTTAAAAATCAACATTTTTCTGATGAGCAAATACTTATAACTCATCATTAGAGAATAAAGCAGTAAAGTTGAAAGGGAGCAAAGTCACAGCCGTCTTCACTCAAAGGTCATAATCAATAATATTTTGGGGGTGCTCTATCAGATGCTGTTCTTTGCCTGTATATACAAACACATAATTCCTTTTTTCTTTTTGGTATCAGGAATCGAACCCAGGACCTTGTAGTTGCCAGGCAGGTGCAATGGTGCTGAGCCAAAGCGCCAGCCTCATGAGTCTATTCTTAGGCTGATGCCACCTGCAAAGGTGTAGGGATAAGAGCCATTTCCAGAGGGAAAGAGTGAATCATCACTAGTGACGTGAGTGAAGAGGACAGTTTAGAGCACTGTGTTTTCTACGGAATCCCATCCTGGGGCCAGCACAGCATCTCGGGTGGGCTTCTCCTCCAAACAGCTTCCCTTGTCTGCTTTTCTCTTTTTCCATAGCTTCGCTCCCCTTCGCATTCCTCTTTGGGAGGACAGAGGTTCCCGGAACTACGTCATCTTACCCTGTCCTTCTGAAGCCAAGAGAAGGCCCTTACTTTTCGGGGTGAGGGGTGGCGCTCTACCCATTCTAGTACCTGTGCTGTTTGTTTGGACTCTAAGTGCTTTCAGCACACGGTCGCTCAGTTCTGCTGTTTGGTAGCTAGACGGGACATCGCACGGAGAGCAGCTCCGGGAAGCAAAGACAGGAAGGAGGGCACAGAGTCCCAGTAGCTCCTTTAAGGAGGCACTCTTGTGGCCCTAATTTCCTCCCATTAACCCCCCCCCCCCACCCAGTGGCACCGTTGGCCAGGACCAAGCCTTCAATACTTGGGCTTCTGAGGCCCAATTGAAGGTCCAAGTTGTAGCCACATTTGCTACCAGTCTTTTCTGGGAGGAGGCACAAAGGAGGGAATGGAACTGATCGAACACTTTGAGGAGAGGAAGGAGCATCGATAGAACTTGGTTTTCATCACCATGTTTTGATCAGCCTAGTCTTTCTTAACCGGGCTCCACGTTCCAGGATTTCAGGGATTTCAGGGAATTTAAGAAATTCCCATTGAGCTTTGGGAGGCTAGGAAAGCCTTTGAGACTAGGAAAGTCTTTCTCACAGGGTTGTTGGGAAGACAAAATGTGATACATGCAGCAGTTTAGAAAAGACCAAGCCATTCCTTTGACAGCTGGCTGCCTCTTGCTCCCCCCAAAATCTTTAAAAGTATCAACACCCTGGTTTCCAGATTCTGCTTCCTTGCTTTGTAAGCCCAGAATTTAACTGGTAGGTTCATGCACAACAAGCCTTGGATTAGATGTGGACTGGCTCATAGAGACCGCAGGATAAACTACACGGCAGTGAGAACCGTCACTTCTCCTGCTGATGAGGAAATCTGCACGGAAGGTCAGTTCAAGGCAGAACATTCCTGGGTGAACCGTGATCAGAGCCAGCAGTTTTCCAGGTGACCTTAGAGGTTATGTTACCTAACCATGACGGCCCCTGGAGGTGGAGCCCGGGGACCGAGGTGGCCTTCGGTGCAGCGTCTGGGTGAGCAGAGCCCGACTCCCTGCAGGGTCCCGTTTCCTGCCCTCTCGGTGCCCAGCAGAGCCCAGATGTGAACAGTGAGCACTTCTCATTCGAGGCAGCAGTGCTCCCTGAAATCCTGGAACGTGGAGCCCGGGTGCGACTGAGGTTAATAGGCATTATTATAAAACAAGGGGTCACTGTAACCAAGGATAAAAAACACTGGATCGAAAATAAACTGTCCCGTTCTGGTGTCTCACAAAGCAGCTCCTGCTAAGTCCTGTGGAGTGGGAGTTGCCGAATGGCCCTCCGTCCTGTGTCTGTCCTGCGAAACGGGGCTGACAGTGTCCACCTCACCGGTGGACATCACATTGCAGTGAGCAGCGAGTGAGTTAATATAGGCAAAGTGCTGGCACGGATTGAGTGATATCTGTTAGTTATCATCACTGGCCAACTGGGTTGGTATTTCCACTTCAATGCGTGGGTATACTTCGCTGCATATGTGTGCACCTATAGGCACAGTATTATTTTGTGTGTTTTAAACTCGGAACAGTGGAATTATACCAGATCTATAGATGTACAATTTAATTTCCCCTTTCATGTTAATTTTGTAAAATTCATCCATATTGATGTATGTATTTCCAGTTTATTGATTTTTCCTGCTATATAAGTTTTTAGAGCACTTGCCTAGCATATTCAGGTTTCTGGGTTCTGTTTCTAGTACTCAAAAAAGAAAAAAAAATCCATTCCATAAATAACCACAACACAGTGTATTGTGCTCCTTGTTATTATAAATAATTCTATGGTAATTATTGCTGTGCATGCCTCCTTATAGACCGCATGTATCCACCTGGGTAATTGTGTGGGGGTTTCGCCCCTGTTGAATTCTCACAGACTAATCTTATTATTAAATTCTTAAGGGGATAATGCAGATCACATACCGTGCCCAAAACGCAATGCCTGGCTCAGAGAGGCACCTGACTACTGCACACTCTCTTTCATTTTCCCCATCGAAGTACAAACCCTGAAGTGTCCAAGAAGTGAGAAAACTCAGCAAGCTGCTCTTCCCAGCAGCCTCAAGACCTTGCAGCAAGTAGTGCGTCCTTTGGGTGCTTATCCCTGCTCCGTCCCAGGCCTCGGAGTCTTCTAGGGTCTAGAAGAGCAGTCAGAAAATACTTACCGATGGAAACGAGCCCAGTGGGACAAAGCACGCTTCTTTAATGGCCATTTTTATTAGTACTGTGCATGTTTTCAGTACGTAATGTTTACACTCATCTTAGGGAGTAGCTACATGTAATTAACAGATCTTAATTCTTTTTATTCCCCTTCCTTTTTCTTCGCTCCCTTCTCTCCACCTCTAGATCCCCTTTCCATCTGCTGAAGATCTACCTTCCTGTTTTGCTGTTCCCAGAGTGCTGAAACGGAGTTCCCACAGAGGAGTGGACGAGGAAGGGACTAAGATAAGGCCTCGGGGAAACCTCAAAGCAAGAGAGAAAGTTCCCCCAAAGCACCAGTTGGCTAGATGATCACAGGACTGGCAGGATGTTGCACAACTTTGTAGGCACCAGATTAAAAATGCTAATGGAAGGAGACATTCCACTTCGCAAAGACACGAAGCAGGAATCTAGAGCCAAGTACTCCTCAGAGAGAAACACTGCAGTCATCGGGCTCTGAACATTCTCTCCTCCGCACAGGGCCTGCTGCTGTGGAGGATTTTAAAGACTAGGGCAGAGGTTATCATTCCCAGCAGCAGACAAAACGTTCCGATGTCTCCGAGCAAACACTTCCTTCTGCGACCCTGCCTTCTGCCCTCATCACCCTGCGTGCCGGCTGCGCCGTCCCTCGTGTCTACAGTCCTGAGAAGGGAGGGGCCCTCGGGGTAACAAGGCGTCCGGGTCTCCCTTGCCCCCGTCAGAGCGTCTTCAGCGCGAGTCTGCACCAGGCTCCTCCCCGGAGACTGAGCGGAGCCAACCCTGGGGTTGAGGAAGCCGAGAGGCACCAGAGAGAGGAAGGCGCAGAAGAGAACGATCTTGCAGAAGAACAGTAATAGCTGAGGATCCAGCTCCGTGGTTCCAGCGCCTGCCTGACAGGCACAAGGTCACACATGTGATTCCCCAGCACAAAGTAATAGTAATGAAGATAGGGGTAGGACAGGTTTATGCCGGAAAGTAGAATGTTTCCTTCTGGTGCTGAGACTACTGGCTGATTCCTAGCTCCTTTTTTCTTCCTCTGTTTTGCAATTAGCTGTGGGCACGCGACTAGGATTTGGCCAGTGGCATTTGAGCGGAAGCGATGTATACAAATTTCTTGTGGGCCCTTCAGGGAAGAATCGTGGTCTCTACCGTCTCCTTCTATGCCTGGTGGCTGGAGTGGGGACGCAGCGGTGGCAGCCGGGGCAGCTCTTCTATGCCGTACAATGAACGCAGTGTATCCCTGTATTTAAGCTCGCGCGTTGAAGCACCGACTCCCAGTCTGATTGTATTTGGAAGCAGGATGTGAATGGTGATTGAGGTTCAATGATGTCACCATTGTGGAACCCTTTTCTAGTCTGCCACAGGCCCTGGAAGGAGAGGAGGAACAGGTGCCAGGAGAGTGTACAGAAACGGGAGCCCAGTGAGGAGATGGCATCTGGAAGCCAGGAAGCCTCCTCAGAAACCCTTGGTCTTCGGCCTCTGGGACTGTGGGAAAATGAAGTTCTGCTGTTTAAGTCACGAAGTCCGTGGTACTGTGTTACAGCAGCCTCATACTACAGGCATGCGATAGAAGTTGCACGTGAGGACAATAAAATCAGAAGGAGCTTGGGTTCATGACGGCTCCACAGTTACCATGCAAGGCATGGGCCACCTTCCTGAACACCTACATGATATTTCAGAATCTTCTACCAAGTCACGGTTATCTGAGGTCTTTACTAAAGCACCCAAAGTCATAAACCAACATGTCTCTAGTAGATATCATGTTGGATTTAACAGTATGATAATGCCACCTAGTAATCCATAATGAAGCAAACTGCTTTCAAACCTATCTTTTATGTCTTGGCAACCCAGTTAAGGTGCATAACTGAGTATAGATTGCTTAAGCGATTCTTTGAGCTAAGATGATCTCCACTAAACATGTGCTTTCAGGTTCCATTTAATAGAAAAGGAGATGGTACCAGGGATTTAGGGGGTCTGCCTAGAAAAGGACAAACGATACAGTCTGGTTCTGAAGAGTCTAGCCCAACTGCTGGAGCCACGGGTGACAGCCTGAGCTGCTGGGGGAGGCAGTGGCGCCCCTAGAGGTGAGCCCAGGGAGAGAAGGTAAGGAGGTCATTGGCGTCTTTACCTTCACGGAGATATTGGGTCTTGGCTTTGCTTTCTGGCCACCACGAGAAACAGCTTTACCTGCCACCCTTCCCCACCATGAAGCCCTGTGCTGCCTCAGTCCTAAAGCAAGAAGGTCAATGACTGTGGGCGGAAACCTCTGAAGCTATCAGCCAAAATAAACCTTTTCTCCTTCTCCTTTCATTATCTCAGGTATTTTGCCACAGGAAGAGAAAGTCGACTAACAGCTGAGAAATTAAAATCATGATTTACAACTCTTATCCTCGAAAATAGCAGAAAAAGGAATGCCCGAGAATAGAAGAAAGGATTTTGTGAACTTAAAACTCATGACACTGGTTGTTCTTTGATAAAGAACTCAAGGCTTAAACCCATGCCTGTCTTTCCCTACAGTCTGTAGAAACAGACGCTAAAACATCCTTAAAATTTCTTAAAAGCAACAAAGTTAATGTTATTGAGATAACTTTTCAAAGTTGATAGAAGGGATATGGTGAGATAATTTACGTCTGGACGTATGGAAACCCTTCGTATATCATCCTCTGAAGGTCGCCTTGGCAGCCTGCAAGGTATTTACACAGAGCACATGTGTGTGCACAGTGCACTTACAGGCTCCGCACACTATTCGTCTTCCACTCTCAGAAGTCCTCTTCAGAACGGGGACTACCTCTGCCTTTGCTGACTTCTGGTGACATTTGCTATTTCTCTACATCTGGCCCAGTTTCTTTCCTTCTAGTTTATAATAACCATCCCACCCATTAAGGCCACATGGATCACCACCCGCTCTGACTGTTAAGAGAGCTCTTAAAATGGATGGCAGTCTCTGCTGAGTATTTCAAGGATTCACAAAATCAAGTGTAAACTTTCCATTTGTCGGTCCTGGACTGTGGGAACCTGACCTCTGAGGTACAGGGCGAATCTTTTCCTTCCATCTTAAGACAGCACCCTCTCTCCAGGTTTTAAAAACTCCATACAGCCATTGTGTGTCAGATGTGGTCTCAGCCTCTTTGGAATCCACTGTGTTGCTCAACATGCACGGTGTAGCCGTGTCGGTGTGGCCTATCCAGTATTATGCATTCCGTTATTCCTTAGCAAGGGAATTGGGATTTTGCTGCAGGGGCCACGGACCCAGGGAAGCGCTTGCTTTCCGTCTGCATCTGTCCTTACTGCTAGAGGTGACTGTGTGACCAATGAATAGAAGAACTGGAAAGGAAAGGGGGGGTCCGGAGCCGTCCTTGCTCGCCTGGTGGAGAAGGAGACGGCCAGCCGTGTCCCGTCCTCTTTCTCCTTCTTGCTGCCTGAAGCCCGAGTGTAACGGCCAGAGCTGTGAGGTCACTGCAGCGGTGAAGCTGCTGGTCCATATTACTGGGGCTGGGTACGTCAGCAGCCGTCTGAGTGAACCACGGCCGAGCCTGAAAATACTGAGTCTGAATCTCGGCAGGCAACATGGGAGTCACTGACTTCATCTTCTGTGGGAATAAAACAACCCTTTACACAGTAATGAAGCCACGGTATGAAGCGCCAGTGGTCCGCAGTGACACCTTCACTGACACACTAACAGTGCTGGAGGTGGTTTTACTTCTGCTCAGCCTGTTTTATGTTTTCTCCACCTTTGTTGAATGCTCGGGCAGTTTTGTCCTCCCTGTCGCTCTGTTTATCCTGGGCCCCCTCTCCAGCCAGTGTTTCTGCTTCCTTTCATTTTCTTTTTGGGTCTTCTTCTCAGCCTTTCTTCTTCTCGGAGTCTACTGAAGCTCTAGCCATGGTCTAGAGATCTGACTCAGTTCAGGGAAGAGTGATATGGCTATCGTGTCACTGTAACCATTCCTTCCTTGTTACTCTAACACACACACACACACACACACACACACACACGTGACAAGAGCAGAGTCTTCCTTAGGTGTGTATCGATGCCCTTACATTGTAAGCGCACTTACAGTGCTGCTGCTGGCTGGCCATGTCCTAGTTATTCCTTCATTCTTCAAGAATCCCGGTATTTTTCAGAAAACACATTTGTGATAACCCAATTAAGACCCCTCCCTGTGCTATTAGAAATGACCTGTGGCAGCTCAAAGGATCAGGCTTGTCCTGTTCTCTTTGCCTCGCCCATCTCTGAGCTTCATCTCTTAACAGTAGCCCCTCATCCCTTGATTTCCAGGGTCTCATTTTCTACGTGAAAGCCAGGCATTGTGTTGGGAGAAAGGTAGTGCTTAAGATAAATGGTATTGGTGCCTAGAAATAGGTAGTTCCTCTTCTGGTGTCTGCTATTAGTGTGGAGGGGTGGAGTTGGGTTCAAATTTTGCTATTCCTACTCTTTTTTTTTTTTTTTTTGAGACAGGGTCTCGCTTTGTAGTTCAGACTGGCTCTGAGCTCACTATGTAGCCCAGGCAAGCCTCGAACTCAGCAATCCTCCTGCATTACAGGTGTGAGCCACCACGCCCGGCACTGTGGTGTGTGGTATTGATGGCTGGTGGGCGTGAGTCTCCACGCCCAGCATTGTATGTGGTTACCGGGGATTGAACTCAGGACCTTGCGCTTGCGAGGCAGGCGCCGGCACCACTGAGCTAACCCTCCGGCCCATGGCTATTCTTACTCTTATCTTCATTGTACCACAGGCTTCGAATTCTTCTGATGTCTCTTTAGCTTTTGCTTGGTGAAGACTCTGGGTTCTAGAATAATCGTCCGTGTTTCTCCCCCGCCCTCAGCCATCCACTACCCTTGCCAGCTTGTGCTGTGAGCAGATTCTCATCCCGTACCCGCCCCTCTCTTGCTGCTCTGCTCTTGGCGGGTGGGGCGGGCTCTGGGTTGTCCCGGTGTGGCCTCGGCACGAGCTAGGGACTGTGCGCCTTCCCTGTGGAGTCAGCACTGTGCATTTTGCTTCGCTCCTCTCCCCGCTCACGGCCCCAGACTCTGTCTCCTACTGATGGGTGCTCTGGGCAGGAGGGAATTTCCTGTACTTCCCCAGTGGTAGCAGATCTCTGCTCTGATGGCCCCTGTTTCCACCCTTCTCTAAACAGTGGCCTTTGCCTAGCTGCTGGGGGTGGGCAAGAAAGAGGCTTGAATACTTCTCACCCAGGGTTGATAGGTTTTACTCAGAACTCGTAGTGCCACGATTTTGCTGCATTTTCCTCCAGTGCCGTAAGCCGGCAGTGTTACACGCCAGAGGGCTGAGGGGAGCGGGCAGCATTTCCCTCGCGTCCTCCGAGGGCATCTGGGCCCTCCTCTCCTGACCAGGTCACTGAGAGGCTCTGTCTCTGGTCTCCTCCCCGCTTTCCTCACTGTTAATATGAGTGCAGTGTACTCTTTGGGTTTCCGTACCCTAAGCAGAAGCAGAAATGATGAGAAATATTAACAACTTCAAATTGGAAATTTGTGCATAATAGAACCGGTTGTCATATTGGCCACTCCGTCCTCGTCTTGTCTAGTGCTTCTCATTCACTTCAGTGCAACACATTCCTAGGGAGGACTCTGTTTCCACCGTCAGTTTTAGCGCAGTCTCTCTTGTGTATGTCAGAGTCACAATAGGAGAGTAATTCTGTGTGTGTGTGTGTGTGTGCGTGTGGTGTGTGTGTGTTTTCTTGGCACTGGGAACTGGACATTTTTCTGCTCGGTGCCTCCAACGATCCCACCATGGAACATCAAAATAAAATTCTTTCAATCCTGCAGGGCCCTCTGTGACGCGGCTTCCACCCTGCTTGTGCCATTCCGCTCGGCCTGCTGGGTGTTCCCTGCCCATGCCAGGCAGCCTGTAGCCTCAGACGCTGTACCCGGGAAAAGGGAAAGAAGAAGCGGAGGTCGGAGCCCTACAGGACAGGTTTACTGCGGAACGAGGCTGAGAGGGACGCTCAGGCATTGGAGCCCGGACGGCTATGCTGGCACAGGCGCCGGGTCTCCCGCAGGGTCCCGGGGGAGGGCGGCCCAGGGCTGTGGCTGCTGCCCACAGCAAGGTTGGAGGAGAGAAGACAGCAAGGGCGGCCCAGGGAGCGGGCTCGGGGAAAGAGCTGTGGCTGCGTGAACAGCGGGGTGGATGGTGCTAGGAGTGTTAACAGCGGATCGATGGTGTTAGGAGCCCCAGGCGGCGCCGTGCCGGGCCGGGGGGGTTGGAGGAGTCTCTGGTCCAGACGGCAGTGGTGGAGCTCCTCGGCCTGGAAGTGGCCGCCTCTCCCGGGAGCTCTTTCCCGGTGCCTGCAGGACTCGCTCCTGCGCGAACGGCTCCGGGCGAACCTAGGTGAGCGCGTAGGAGCGCCGGTGGAAGGGCAGGCGAGGCGTGCAGGAGGCCGGAGGAGAGGAAAGGCACCGGGACGGAAGGAAGGAAGGACGGAAGGACGGACGGAAGGAAGGACGGAAGGAAGGACGGAAGGAAGGACGGCCTTCCGAGGGTGTGTCGGGTGATTCACTGCGAGCTGAGGAATGTGAACGAACCCAGCGCTGGGCACGAGCACTAGCAAACGCACATTTTCTGGAGAGGCGACCCCAGAGCCCGCGCCGCCCGCCCGAGGCCGCAGGGTCCGAGGGCTGCGGGGTCCGAGGCCGCAGGGTCCGAGGGCCGGGCCCCCCGTCTTCCCTTCGCTTCTCTGGCCGCCTGCGGACTGACAGGTTGTCTGTTTCCAACGCTCCGTGTTTCTCTCCCTCCTCTTCTGTCCTGCGCCAAGAAGCTGCATCTAATCCAAGGACAACATTCCCATTGTATGTTCTTTTCGCTGCTCGGGATCAACTACGGGCTTTTTGAAAGTCTCCGTAGTCACCGAGATCCGTGAAGCACAGAACCATCTCGGCGCGGAGGAGCTGGTTTTAAAAGGCGCTGAGCGGAAGAGGCTTGTTCCCATGCGGTTCGCATATTCTGGAGTTTTCCTGGAACCGAGCCTCACCTTTCTCTGAACGGAACACACAGACAAAACTCAGGAACACAGGAAAAACTCAGGAAATCCAGGCTAGAAAATCCATTTCTATTTTTTTCCCCCTCTCTTCACCTTGCTCAAGTTCAAAAGAATAATGAGTTAATTAGTTCAGGAACTGATTAAGTTGTCTATGAATTAATTAGTTGAAATATCGAGAGGATAAAGCTTAATTGAACTATTTGTTTTCAATGTTTAATTTATTATACATACTTAAAACTCACATTATAATGACGAAACTGTCCTACTCCGAGCTGCAAAGGACAAAGATTTTGTTGCCAGTAACCCTGAGCAAGTCCTACCTGTTCCAACGCTGTGCAGTCTGCATTTTATGTCGCATGTTATGCGTGCCGTCCTAAAAGACATGATCTAGCACGGTTCAGAAGCAGAAGCTTCGGGGCAGGGCGCTGAAGGACGGGGAGCCGACCCTGCGGCTCGGGGGGAGCCGCGCTGTGTGCCGGCTGCTTACAGGGCCGGGCTGGGGGCGGGGAAGCGGCGGAGCCTGCTGGGGAGCAGACATGGTTTCGGTGTGGCCCCCCAGGCTCACGGGTTCACGCAGGATCCTCTCCGCGGCAGTGTCACAAGGCGGTGTGACTTTTGAGAGGTGTCTTAGTAAGAGGTCGTCGCTGGCCTCTCCCCCGTGTTTCTCTAGCTTCCTGTCTTCCCAAGCAAACTTTCTGTTCCACGCACACTCCTTCCTTAAATCCCCACCAGAGCCAAGTGACGCCAGCACCCCCAACCTCTAGGACTAAGAGTTAAGTTAGCACACAGCCACTGGTATTTTCCTATAGTGACAGAAAACCAACCGGTACAGTGCCCTTTGGCAGAAGGGTTCCGGAGAAACTCCTGAGAAGCCCTTCCAGCAGGCGGGGACACTGAGGTTAGAGTTAAATGGAGAGGCTTTGAGTGGGACGTTTGCAAAGAAAATGCACTCACTCACTCAGGGTGGGGTAGAAAGTCCTCCAGCACTTCTTCTCCAACACGTGCTGACGAAGCAAACATTCCTGAGACTGTGGAAATAAAAGGGGTTGAAACGCAAAGGTTAGATTTCCCCCAGAAATTCCAACATCTTTGCACAACAAAATGGAAAACTGCTCTGCAAATCTACACCTGTGGTTACCCAGATCCCCAAATCTTCCGAACAAATTTGAAATCTCTTAGAGTTTCCAGTGATAACAAACAGCCCGCTGTGGCAAGCGGACCATAGGTTCATCACCACTGCTTTAAACTATTTTACTAATTTCAAGACCCAAGTCAGTTTACAGACACGAATATGTTCTTAGGCAGCATAAATAAACAGAAGGTTTGCTACCCACCTGGGCAAATTTTCTGTAACTTAGCTGGCCTGGCCTGGGCTCCTGCAGCTGAGGAGAATGTCGGGACTGGGGGTGACTGCCGGTCACCCGGCTTTATCCTGCTCTCATGACCTTTCCCCTCTTTCCTTCCTCTCTAAGATACAACGTACCACAGAGGGAAAATTCTCGAAAAGAGGGGAGGTGGAGGAGAGGTTGCTTATTTGTTCATGCACTCCTGTAGCCATCCAGCAAATAGGTATTGAGACTTAGTACGTTCAGGTATTTTAATAGGTGCCGGCCCGTCATTTTCCGTGTGATGCAGACTGTATTAGTTTGCTAGGGCTGCTGAAACAAAGTATCACAAAGCAGGTGACTTAATGACAGACGGGTCTTGGCTATGGTTCTGGAGCTGGAACTCCAGGATCAGGGGGTTGGCAGCAACAGCTCTTTCCAAGGACTGTTTCCTCCTTAGGGTTCTCCCAAGTCTCTCCCCTGCCTTGGCTTTGCTGGCAAAAGTCTCTGACTTTTCTTGGTTTATAAAACACCACCTTGATCTTTGCCTTCCTCAGGGCATGATGTCCTCCCTGTGTGTGTGTCTATCTCTACTTCCTCCTTTCAGCAAGGACAGCAGACACGCTGGAATGAAGGTCCACCCTCATGGCTTTGTTTTAACCTTCTTGCCGCTGTAAAAGAGCTTACACATCGTCCCCGACTTATGATATTCCCACTTACAACTTCCAATTTTACAGTGATATGAAAGTGATTTGTACTCAGTAGCAACAGTACTTTGAATCTTGATCTTCTCCCAGCTTGTTCATGACCTACGCAGCCATACAATCATGAAGAAAAACAGCCCATACTCTACAGTACACTGTGCTGACAAATAAGCTGGGACTTCTGCTGTATAAAGACATTTTTGAACATAACATTTTCAAAGTACCACAGAGTTGTCAGGATGTAACTCCACCGGAAGTGTAGAAGCATCTGGATCTCTAAGGTCAAATTCGGAGGTATGTTGGTGTTGGGACTTCAACAAATGAATGGGGGGCACACAATTCAATCCAGAGCTCGGACTGGTCAGTATCAGACTGGCTGTGTTTTCCCTTTCGTCCGTGTCCTGGGGCCTCAGGGTGACAGGGCCTTTGCACAGCCTCCTGCTAACCTGGAGCTAAGAGTCCTCAGACATGCTCCTGTGTGTGAGAGAAGACAACCTTATTGAAATTGCTGTTTGATTTTTGTAATGCTTGGCTTGCTGTTAAAATAGCTGACCTGTGTCCTTACAAAGGCGTCCTATAGTCTTTGCCCACCTGCAGGCCTTTGCATTTTTCCTAAAGGCATTTTGAAAATTTACCATGTAGCGGAGTAGGCATGGCATTTAAGGGAAGACGGTCCTGTCTTCGAGTTCCAGCCTCACCATTCTCCCCTGGGCCTCTCCGGTCTACACAGTCTCCTGAGATTCGGTTTCCTTGTTGGCAAACGCGAGATGATCGTACGTGGAGTAACTTTCCACTCCTCTGAGCCCCTGTCCTTGATTTTCACTGGGCTTCGGGGACCGGGTGAGTCAGTTAGGAAAATACCAACCACAGAAACGAATATGCTCACATCTGCTGCTCAGGCCCCTCTCCCACGGAGCAGGCTGGAAATGCTGGCACGTCCTCCAGCTCGCCCTTCACACAATCCGAGCCACCCTCGGCCCTCTGCAGATTCGGGCTATGAGTCATCCCTCCTCAGTCCGCCGCCCTGTGTGGAGAGGGATTAGGCGCCCAAGGTCCCAGGTCGTTCCTTCCATACTCTTAGACGCTCCACGGTCCAGGCACTTGGGTCACATGACCCAGTTTTCCCATAAAATCTGTGAGGCCCTGCTGAGGACCTCGCCCCACTGCCGCCTTCCCCAACGGGCAGCTGGGCTCTGCTGAATGTGCCCACTTGCCCGCATGGCAGCCTTTTCTGTTTGTGACGGGACACTCCGATAGTAATAAAGACACAGCTTCCTCAGTGCTTTTATTCTGTCCCATTTCTGGACGACTCATTGTTTGGGAATTTTAACTCCCAACAGGATGCGATAATTTAGAGCCTGTACTCTGTGAGTTAATCTGATTTCTTATCTGTGTCCTTGCTCATGTCAGTCTGGGGGACTTGCTGTAATTCTCTCTTCTTTTTCTGCTATCTGCATGTGGCTAATAGCTTCCAAATGTTTTTAATTAGACATCTACATCAGTGAGTAATTTTCTCAAACTTATCTCTCCACATAAACATTTTTATTTATAAAATTCTATGTGTTTTATATACACGCATGTTAAGATGTTGCAAAATGACTGACATATATAAAATGGTATTAATAAAGATAAAAAATATAAGTAGAAGTTCAAATATTTTCTACCCACATTCCACAGGATCATCTTACATATCCCTCGGGCAACATTGTCTTCTTTGGAAATCACTGATCGGCACTACACACTCTCTCTCATCCGTACAGAGGTGGAGATGGCCTTCTGCTCACCGCCCGTTCCGTGGTGTTTAAGCAGGGTCTGTCTCCTGGATACACCAGTGAAGGTTCCGCACCGCTGAGTGACCCCGCGATCGCAGTCCTGGTCCCAGATGGCATCCCTGTGCTGTTTACAGCCCTGACTCCTCCTTTCCAGCTACCCCTGGAGGCCAAGCCCGCATCGCCCCCCGCCCCAGCCGGCACACGCAAGCCACGCCCCACGATGTCTCCTGTACCCAGCCATCACCGGTGGTTTTTCTCTGCCTGGTTCGTGCCCGTCCCCATCTGGCTAAAGTAAATAAAGTTAAAACAACAATCGCCAGGCTGACTGGCTGCGCTTTAAACTGAGGACCGCGTAGCTACCTCCCCACTGCCTGGCAATTCCATTGCATCTGCCAACCAGCTCTCTCTCTTCACCTTGTGACTAGATCTCCACACCTTTTCTCTTCTCGAAAGCCCCATACTATTCCGCTTTCTCACTCTCCGCTAATTTTTTTTTTTTTTTTTGAGACAGGGTCTCGCTTTGTAGTTCAGGCTGGCCCTGAGCTCACTACGTAGCCCAGGCAAGCCTCGAACTCAGCAATCCTCCTGCCTCTGCCTCCCGAGTGCTGGGATGACAGGTGTGAGCCACCACGCCCGGCTCGGCTAATTTTTTCCCTGAAAAAATAAAAACTTGGCAGAACTTCCCTCAGGAGGACCAAACCTGCCACAGCTCAAGTCCCGAGCCCCGGGGTCGCTCTCCCTCCAGGGGGTGACTTCGCGCTGGCTCCACCACACGCCGGTTGCATCTGCCCGGCGCCCCCAGGCTCCGCTTCCGCAGCTCGCCACGCTCGTCCCGCCTCACCAGCACCCCCGTCTCCACCGAGCAGCTCCGGGGCGCCCGCACGCGTCCTCCGAAGCCACGCAGAGACCCGCAGACCTCCTGCCCTCTAGCCCTCCCCCATCTCTCTGCCCCCACCAGCGCCGAGGCCCTGAAGAGTCGCTTCTAGTCTAACCTTCACCTTTTTGTTTCCCATCCTTTCCTGCGTTTTATTACCGTCATTTTGTCGACCCAGCTCTGGTCCAGGGTGCAAACACCCCCCTCCGGCCCTGCCCACCTTCCAGGCCCATTTCACTGGAGCGCTCCCAGGACGCCGCCCTGACACCGCTCTCAGGCAGCTTTGCCCGGCGGCGGGGACGTCACCGCTCTGATCTCTCACACCGGCAGCTCCTGCTCTGTCTCCTTCACAGACTGCTTTCCCTTCTTTGTGCAACGACTGTGCTTCGAGCGGCTGAGGACGAGGCCTGGGTTTTCTCTTTCCTGTCTCTACTCAGCTCCCTGGATAATGTCATCCATCTTGTGCTGCTGGATATCTGCAAATTTCTCTGTCCATCCCAGCCTTATCTAGCAGCTCCGGAACTCCCCACACCCCTCGCTTTCTGTGCCATTTCCAAGTGTGATGTGTCTGAAGTGAAACTTTGGATTCCTCTTCTACTTCCTGGAAACTTCTCGCTCCCAACACTTCTCTGCCTCATCAAAAGCCACCAGTGCTGACTTACTCTCTCAGGTGAAGAAGCTGGGACTGATTCTTCATTCCCGTCTCTCCCCACATCCAATCCATCAGTAAGTCCTGAGTTTTCTATCTTCACAAAGACAAGCAGGCCACCGCTTCGCATCACTCTCACTGCTACGACCCACGCCTCAGCCCCCACCTCCCTTCGCCTGGACTCTGATTTTCAGTCTTGCTTCTGTACAACTTGTTCTACATTCCACAATCAGAGTGATTTAAAAAAAAAAGCAATAAAAACTTAAATT
This sequence comes from Thryonomys swinderianus, assembly GCA_004025085.1. Lineage (NCBI taxonomy): Eukaryota > Metazoa > Chordata > Mammalia > Rodentia > Thryonomyidae > Thryonomys > Thryonomys swinderianus. The sequence continues at coordinate 29,781 of PVIC010003305.1, forward strand.
ATATCAGTCCCTAGCTGAAACCTATCCAATGGCTTCCTGTCACATTTAGAACAAGGAGCACACTCACTGCCACCGTGGACAAGGCCGGAAAACCCAGCTCCCACCCCCCCTCCACCCTGGTACACACCGAGCCTAAGCCACACGGCCCTTCTTGGTGTTGCTGAGCGCACTCTGTGCCAACCGCTCCTTTTCCTGGGGGCATCTCTTCAAGTCTTCTCACGGCTTTCACTTGCAGTCTATCATTGCCTCCTCAGAGAATTCCCGGGCTTCTTTTTTTTTTTTTTGAGACAGGGTCTGGCTTTGTAGTTCAGGCTGACCCTGAGCTCACTATGGTGCCCAGGCAAGCCTGGAACTCAGCAATCCTCCTGCCTCTGCCTCCCGAGTGCTGGGATGACAGGCGTGAGCCACCACACCTGGCACTGTGGTATGTGGTATTGATTGCTAGTGTGTGTGAGTCACCACACCCAACACTGTACATGGTTACAGGGGATCGAACTCAGGACCTTGTACTTTCGAGGCAGGTGCCGGAACGACTGAGCTAAATCTCCATCACCCCCCCCCCCCAGGCTTCTAAATGAGATGAATAATGTCCTCCTTCCACTTATTATGCTCCGATTTCCTTCCTTAAGCTGGCACAACCTATGCTTGTAACACCTCTTCATTTACCTACAGTCTCCTCCACTGGAATATGAGCTTCAGAAATTGGGGCTTTTTATATTTTATTCAAAGCTATATTCCGAGTGCCTAGATTAGTGCCTGGAACACAGGAGGCTCTTCGTAAATATCTGCTGGATAAATTTATATACTAATGGGGCCAGAGATTTAGCTCAGTGGTTCCGGCACCTGCCTCGCAAGCGCAAGGTCCTGAGTTCGATCCCCAGTGACCACATACAATGCTGGGCGTGGTGACTCACGCCCACCAGCCATCAATACCACATATCACAGTGCCGGGCGTGGTAGCTCCTGCCTGTAATCCCAGCACTCGGGAGGCAGAGGCAGGAGGATTGAGGAGTTCCAGGCTTGTCTGGGCTACATAGTGAGCTCAGGGTCAGCCTGAACTACAAAGCGAGACCCTGTCTTAAAAAAAAAAATTATATATTAATGTCAGCAGCCCAAGAAGATATGTGGGGGAGTCTTTCTAGGCTTTTCTTGCTCCAGGTCCTCCCTGCCCCCCAGCTGGGGTCAGCAAGTCCTTAGGGTCTGCCATCTCTACAGGTCCTGAGCCCTCTTTTCCTGGTCATCCCCACAGGCCCTGCGCTGGGCTGCCGCCTGCCAACGGCTCTGTCGTGGCCCCTGGTGAAGCCGGCCTTCCTCCTGCTAATTGCCAGGTTCTCCAGTTCTTTCTTATAGGACCCCAACGGAGGTCTTCTTCAAGCCGAAATCCACGTTTCTCTTTTATTTAATAGCCTTCAACAGCTCCCATCACCTGAAGAAGAGTAGACTCCACAGCACAAGCTGCAGCTGGTCTACGTTTCTAGCCTGGTTCCACGCCATTCCTCTACCTCAACCAGCCTCCTACCCAGACTACTGTTTCCTGGAGAAACAGTCTGTTGCTTATACTATTTCATCCACTTGCTTGCATTTCCTTTGCTTTGGAACCCACTATGCTGCTACTCAAATGCTGCTACCTAGGGATATCGCTGGGCATGAAATTGACAAAATATCTGCTCTTAAGAGGACCGAGAGATGGAGAGAGTAGGGGAAGGGGATGAAAAAGTAATTAAGATGTGTTACGCGTCTGTAAAACCCCTCAGGATGAATGTGATCATTCCGCACTGCATACACGTACTAATAAAAATTTTAAAAATTTAGAAGTGAAGGGGAGAAGATGTGGTTAGACAAGGGTGAGCACAGTGGAGCGGAGCGGCGCAGGGAGAGGCGCACGGAGGCTCAGGGCCGGGGCTGTCCCGCCGGGGGAGGCGGCTCCCCGGGTCCACAGCAGCCACTCTCACCTGCGAGGCCACGGGGAGCCCCGAGAGCACCGGGGAGGGGCGTCCGGGCCAGGGGTCTGACCGGAAGCCGGCTTCGCTTTGGGAGCGGTTGGAAGCGCAGGAGGAGCTGAGCTGGAGTCCGAGTCCGGAAAGGAAGGACTGGGCCAGGGCGCGGGCGCCAGTTCGGGCGCTGCGGGCAGGCCCGGGCGGCTGTCCTTGCGGGCGCAGACCGGGCCCCGTCTGGTCTCGGTCCCCAGGGCCGGCGCGGTGACCGACCCTCCCCGGCGGGCCCTCCGACTTCTGAGGCGCGGAGTCCTGTGAGCTCCCGCCAGCGCTGGTTCTTTGCGGCCAGATTTTGCAGGATTCCGCTTCCAGGGCCAGAGCTTTGCTTCGCGGTTTTCCCAATTAAACGGCCCCGGGCCGCTTCCCGAGGACCGCGCGGCTGTTTGCACAGGGGCCAACACGATCAAGGCTCCCTGTGAAACTGCCTTTCAAATTATGTTTGGACATACAAAACACGTGTTTCGAAAAATAAGAAAAAGCCACACTGTGGCTTCCTTAGGAAGCCAAGCCTGGGAGACCCCAGGTGCAACTCATAAGGCCGTCAGACAGGCTTGGGAGCCAGGCGCGGCGGCGCACGCCTGTAGTCCCAGCGCTCGGAGGCTGAGACGAGAGGATTGCCGGCCTGGGCTACATAGTGAGTTCAAGCCCAGCCTAAAGGACTTAGTAAGAACTTGCCTCAAAAAGAAAAAAGTACGGAGAGTGGATAAAGATTTTTTTAATAAGATGGAGTATTATTCTGCCATAAAGAATGACAAGATTGATTCATTTATGTGCAAATGGATACACCTGGAGGACACACTAATAAGTGAAATAAATAGATCACAGATAGGCAAATACCAGATCTTCTCTTTGATATGAGCACCTGTAGATGCAAATGAGCTCTAGAAAGTATGACAGTTTTTGTAGAATGGGAAATCTCCAAAGGAAATTTGGTGTGGGAACGTAATGAGGGGAAGGAATAAATATGATTCAGAAAGAAAATAAAGGAGCATGTATAGGGGGTGGGGAGGTGTGGGTGGCTAGGGATATGGGTAAAAATGAGAATTAACTGTGTCATATACTGGTACAAATCCCCCAATGTTACGTGTGATTGTGAGATGTATATAAATTGTACCAATAAAGAATTCAATTTAAAAAGAAAAAAGAAAAATTTTAAAAAAATACACCAAAACAAAAAAGAAACATTCTCAGAACCTAATCCTTAGCCAAAATTTGTTTTTCTGGTTCTAATTTGAAGATCCAAAAGTAAAGGGCATTAAAAAAAAAATCCAAAAAAAATTTTGGATAAAGTCATTGAAAAGGATTCGTTAATATGTGAGTTAATTAATTATGAAAGGGAAATGTATGGGGAGATGTTGGGGAGGGTGTTGAGTAGTACTTTCTTAAAGTCTTTGCAAAACCAGGTGATCATTTCAATTTGCAGGGCTGTTGAAAATCCTCAGGGAGGTAATCTTCCCCAAATGCCAGACGCCGAACTCACTGTAGGTGCCACTCAAGACATGAGTCTATGTTCTTCTTGGACAAGTTCCCCTTCTTCACGGGTCTCCGAATGTTCTAGGCCCAGAAAGCCTCACATTGTGAGACTGTTTTTCTCTTCCAGTAACATCCGAGCTGTAATATGACTTTCATAAATTCCTCCCCTACAGTAATATCAGTACAAACTTTTCTTCCCCTTCTGTTTTGTCTGTTTTGATGCTGAGTATAGAGTTCAGGGCCCCAGGCTTGCTGAGCAAGTGCTCTACCACTGAGCTACATCCTCAGCCTCATGAACAGTCTGTCGGAAATAACGTTAACCATTTCACCACTGTGTTCGATTTTTATTTTAGAAAAATCTTAATGGATTTTCATAGACCCTAAAAATTTAATTTTTTCAGATTGAGACAAAAATAACATGTTTTATATTAAGGTTTTAACCTTAAAAGTTTGTGTGTTACTTCTTCTTTTTAGGCAAATTAAAATGTTTTTGTGAGTCCCCAGGGGTATCATGAGCTGCGTGCCCCGTGGAGAAGTCAGGGCCAGAGAAACAAATGGGAAGAGCGGAGTCGGGCGGTGTAAGGCTACTGCGGAAAGCAGTGTCACCCCGAGGGAAGCTTCACCTGCTCCCCAGCGAGGCTGTCCTGGCTCCTGGTCCCTCCGGTCCCTCCAGGGCTTGGCGAGGTGGGACACAGTTCTAAGGCCTGACCCTTGAAATACAGGGCGACAGAACAGCAATCTGCGCGTGGCTGGTAAAGTTGAACTGATGTGAAACTGAGTGGAAGACTTCAGGGAAATTAAATATTCCCACCCACGTCTAGGCAGCTGGGTGTGAGAGCGGCCTCCAGACCGTGCTGATGGCTGCCACAGCCCTGAGACCGTCCCGGAAACCCCAGGACCAAGACAACCCAAGCGCAGGGCCTGCAGGGCCTCGGAGAGAGAGGCCCGGCTCCGGACAGGGAGGCTAAACTGAGGGCGAGCCTCCTGGGGCGGGGCTGCCTGGTGCTGTGGGGCTGCCTGGTGCTGTGGGGCCGGCCAGCTGCTTCCCGGCAGGACGGGGCTGCTCGGCACGAGCGTGGGTGCTGTGAAGGAGCGCGGGGGCGTAAGGCCGCACGGGCCGAGTTATGCGTGCGGACCTTCTCTTCAACCTTCCCAAAGGTCTCCAAGGGTCTCTGCTGGGTCTTACGCTTTTGTTTACATGTGTTTGAGTAAAATAAAGATCCTCATCTTTGTGGAGCTGACATTCTAGAGGAGAAAACCCGGAAGACACAGTGAAACAATATCAAGGTTCTTCCAAAAGTGACAGTGCTATTAGGTGTATTGTATGTGCTACCAAAGAAAGAAAAAATCAAACTGCTGATAAGCTGCTCTCAATTGGAGAACGCATCCTGATATATAACGTATGTTAAATTATGAAAAAAACAAGAAATTTAGGATTAATTATATGTGGGAGATAAACTATATAGTGTATTAAAAATTGGTCATAAAAAAGTAAAGGAAGCAGAGGAGGTTGAAGATGGTGGTGACGCTAAGACCTGAAGGACCTGAGGCCACTAGATGACAATTTTTTGACTGCATTACTGAATTACTGTAATCTTTACGTCATAAAATTCATCCTTTAAAATGTATAAGCCAAAGAGTTTCAGTAGACTTCTAGATATGTAAACATCACCAGATCCCAGATTTAGAACCTTTTTTGTGGTACAACAGTTAACATGAGAACAACCTTCTAAACATGTCTTTAAATGTACAACACAGATCCAATGTTACACAGCAGATTTCTCGAACATCAAAACCTTGCATAACTAGGACATTACACCCTTGAGAGATACTCTGTATTTATTACTCTCCCAGCCCCTGGCCATCACCATTCTACCTTTTGATGCTCTGTGTTCAACTTTAGATACCTGAGGTCATGCAGTATTTGTCTTTCGGAGCACACTGTCCTCTGTGTTCGCCTGTTGCCACAAATGGCCGAATTTCCTCCTTTCTAATGGTTGAATTATACTCCTTTGCATGTATACGTACACTTTATCCATTCATCCACTGGCAGTCATTTAAGTTGTTTCCTCTTCTTCAGCTGTAATGAATAATGCTCCAGTCACATAGTAGTGCTAATCTCTGTTCAAGATCCAGGTTTCAATTCTTTTGGCTAAATACCTAGAAGTAAGATGGCTGGCTCATATAGTATTTGTTTAACTTTTTGGGTGAACCTCTGCGTTGTTTTGCAAAGCTGTACAACTTTACAGTCCCACCCGTGGAGGACCAGGGTCCCCTTTCTTCACATCCTCCACAGTGCTTCTTCACGAGAGACGTTTTAAGATGTGAGGGATGCTACTTCCTTGTCGTTTTGATTAGCGTTGCCCTGGCAACCAGTGAAGCCGAACCTCTTGTCCGTTGAACAACCTTGAGCCCGGAGAGGCAGACTTCATTTGCTCACACCATGTCCGCGCTGGCCAAGTGTCTAACACTGGCTTAGTATTCAATAAATACTGGGTAGTGAATTAGCTACTGTATTCCAGGTGCTTCCGGATAGGATTTCTGGTTCGTATCAAATGCTCAGAAGTAGGGATGATTATGCCCCTTTTAGGAACGGTGACACTGAGGCTTAGAAAAGTTGGATCGTGACCCTGGCTGTACACCCAGGCCGAGAAGATACCGAATGTGAGCTCAAGTTTCTCTGATGTTGATAAACAGGCCATTTTTCTGTCGCTCCCGAGTATCTCTGCTTCGGTCCAACTTGATTTTCTCCTACTGCAAACTGGGACTTCGGGGAAGCAGAGCCTCTGGACAGAGACCAGACTCACACAGCCCCGAATGGAACCTCTGGGGATGGGAGCCTCAGCTCTCCGCCCGGAGAATGCCACGCTCTGCAGAGCCGCAAGCAGTTTGGCTTGTTAACCCAGATCTCAAGCTTTGGCCGCCTTCACCAGCACATCGATTATTTGGCTGAATTAAGACCCCCCAGCTCCAAAGAGATGACTTTTATTAAAACCTTTTCTTCTGTCAGACAATTAACCTCACATTGACAGCACAACTGTTGAAAGTAAACTTACTTTGAAACTTTACGAAGCATAAGACCAAATAATAATGGACGTGGAAATCGACCACAATCTCTGCAGGACTTAGTAAAACATCCTGTGCATCGGAAAACATCTTGGGTAAAACCTGCTAAGCCAGTATTGGCTTAATTCAAAATTACACCTAATTTGAAACAACTGTTTTTCTTTAGCCATCTAGTTACCCTGTTGTTTTTTTTTAAATAAGAATAATAATAGAAAGTTCAAATGCAAAGTCAGGTTCTTTCCCAAGAAAACTGTGTTTCATATTAACAAGGTTTGACTGGGAAACACTCCTGCTGTGAGCCAAGGGCTCCTCTGCCCAGAGAGGAGAGATCAAGAGAGGGAGGCTGGGTAAGGTCCCCAAAGGCCCGGACATCCACCTTCGGACACGAAGGGAAAGTCAGCCTAGTCCTAATGAACCGACTGTTAGCTGAGGTCACGCTTTTCAACATCCAAAGGCCTCTGTCGTTTTCTTCCTTCACATCCCGTTCCGAGGAAAGCCCACGGTGGATCCTGTCTTTCAGAACGTTTCCGCTGAGGCAGGGTGCTCTACGGCACGTGTACGCCGGTGTCGGGTTATCCATTCTTCCGCTGGGGGACTTTGGGGTTGCTTCCAGTGTTGAGGTGTCATAGGAAAGTAGTAGCGACCAGCCACAGTCGGGGCAGTAGAGACTGAACTGTGCCTTTCCCCCATTCCTATGCTGGAGCCCTAACCCTCCTTCTGATGTCATGGTTCTAGGGTTATAGCTCAGGTTTTGATCTGTTTTGTTTCATGATACAGAGAACTGAATCTGGGGTCATTGCATTCAACTACATCCCCACCCCTTTTTTTTGTTTTTATTTTAAGATAGGGTCTTAATTTAGCTAAGATGCTAAATTGTCCAGATTGGGCTTAAATTTATGATCCTCCTGCCTCAGTCTCCCAAAGTTCTGGAATTACAGTTATGCACAACTTATTATAACTTATATTTTGATGTTCCCCCAAAGCCTCATGAACTCATAGATGGAGCTTTTTGGACTGGATTATGGGTGTGTAATTCTGGATCATACATGTGGAGTATTAGATTAACCCACTGATGGGTTTATAGCTTGGCCTGATGTTGGGAGGTGGGTCACTGCGGGCATGGCCTGAAAGGAGATATATACCTTGATGGCATTTTGCTTCCTGCAGGCCTTGCCATGAGCTGTTTCTCCTCTGCGGTTCCCCTCTGCCACACCACCCTGCCTTGAGCCAGCCAACTATGGGCTGAAATGTCTACATACAGTGAACCAAAATAAACCTTTCCTCCTTTAACTTGTGGGCATTGCTATTTTGTCTCAGCGATGTAAAAACAACTACAACATACAGTTTATATCTTAAATGATCCCCGAATGTCATGTATTAAAGGCTTATTCCCTAGCTTGGAGCTACTGGAAGACAGAGGACATTTTGTGAGGTGGGGCCTGGCAAACACCTTATAGGTCATTGCAGGAATACCCTCCAAAAGCGTGATGCTGATTTTGCTCTGCCTTGAGCTCTGCACCCTACCGAGGCCCTAAATATAACACATCTGCCAGCTCATGGTCTGGGTCCACATTAGCCACAATAACTCTCTTTTCTTTATAAATTGATTGGTCTTAGGTATTTGTCACCATAATGGGGAGCTGGCTAACGTGGTCCTCATATTTACAGAAAGAGAACCTAAGTAATTAAGATTAAATGATGACGATGTTAGGAAATGAGGGCCCTGATCTAATAAGATTCGTATATTTTTAGGATAGTGACCAGGGAGCTTCCGTCCATGGGGTGGAAGCCAGCCACAGAGGAAGAAGGGAGCTGTCTGCGAGCCAGGAAGAAGCCTCAGCAGAGGCCAGCCTCACCTGCTCCTTCCCTTGATGTCCTGCTTCTAGAAGTAGGAGAGATAATTTCTGTTGTTTACGCCCTGCAGACTGTGGTATGTCTGTGCTGGCAAACTAAAACAGGTTGGGGGTAAGGAACAAGAAAGGGCTTTTCACATAAAGGAGCTAGAAATAGTCCAGGTCTTGATCTTCATAGTGGTTACATTGCAGTTATACAGGTAAACAAATCTATCAAACTGTCTATTGAAAATTTGTACGTATTTGTGTGTATAAACTGTACTGACACTTACAAAAGTCTTTCTTAGCCCACATGCAAGTGGATCTGTTTCTAAAAGGTAATAATGTAGTCTTCATATATTTGAGCAGGCTTGGGAGACAAGAAATCAATACATATTGTTATCTACATCTGTGGTGTCAATCAACTGCAGGTAGAAGATATTTTTTAAAACTGTCTCTGTCCTGAAGAGAACATACAAACTTTATTATTTTGTCATTATTCTGTAAACTATTCACATAGCATTTATATTTTTAGGTATTACAAGAAACCTAGATGCAATTTAAAGTATAAGACTGGTGGCTGAAGGTATATGCAAACCTTATGTATTTGAATAAGGAACTCAAACATATGAGGATTTTGATATCTGCACAGTCCTGGAACCAGTCACCAAAGATACCAAGGGATGGCTGTTTATATATGGCTTTGCATGCAATAAATAACTTGGAGATTAAACAATTTACCCAACACAAGCAGCTACCAGAGGCAGATCTGGATTCAGGCCTGGGCTTGCAGACTTCAGAGACAGGGTTCTTCCTGTGTCACCCCTGGACCTGACAGGGTCACACTCAGCTGCAGGAAAGGGCAGGAAGGGTACCCTGGCATAGGGAGAGAGCGTGGAGTGGCCGGGGTGCCATGGGAACAGGAGGCAGCTTTTTGGTACATACTGAATTCCCCGGTTCTCATCTCTGACCTTCCAGCCCTCGGAAAGGAGACCCACGTGACTGTGGCAGCATGCAGAGGGACATAAACAGCTCCAGAGAGGAGCCACACACAGGAGGCTGCGGCCAAGAGCAACAGGAAGCTCCCGCCACCCTGCCCGCTGCGGCGCTGGCCTGGAGACCCGGGGTGACGGGCCCTGAAGGGCCTTCCGCAGATGTTACACAAACAGAACCTCCTTTGACTTCAGTTCTGGTCTGTCTGAAAATAGCCTTGGGCCGGAGTCCACAGTTCCCGGCAGCCCTCATGCTGGCCGTGTGTGTGAGCTCTTCCTTGCGTGGATGCATGTGCGGAAACACTTGCGGGGCAGCTCCAAACGTGGGGCACGTTGGCTGTCCTGGCCAGTCGGGCACCAGGCGGCCCTCTGAGATCTTGAGCGGCTACTGGCCAAGGGACACATCTCCTCTCTCTCTAGGGAGGCAGGAAGCAGCTCTCTCCCTCTGCCTCCTGGCTCCTGATTTGTGTAGGATAGTGCTGAAGGAGAACCCAGAAGCCAGGAAAGAGTCCTGTTTCCTGGTCAGGGCGCGGAGACTGGCAGAGCTGTGCCCCAGCATGGGGTCACTCAGAGTTCTGCCACCTTAGTTCAGGCCCCTGGAAACTATTAGCATCTTTTCTCCTTGGCTACCTATACTTCCTGAGGATCTTAACTGGCAAAAAAAAAAAAAAAAAAAAAAAAAAAAAAAAAAAAAAAAAAGACAAAAAACCCCACAATACCTGCAGTTAAAAAATATTACATCAGATACTCACTACATGACTGACACTCTGCTATTCTATGCATTTGGTGTGTTTTAATTTCTACTGATCAGGCCGAAAAGATTTATTATAATGATTATCTCCAGATGGCAGGAGAGGGGACTGCATGTTGGAGAAATACTAGAACTTGCCAGACTGGCTGCAGAGGTCAGCACAGACCCAAGGCTGTTGGATTAGACAATCTGAACCGAAGCGGCTGGGCTCGCCCTTCCCCTGCTCACCGTCTTCCTTCTGTTCCAAGCCCAAGGATCTGTCTTCTTCGCGATGAAACATATCCGGACAATATTTCAAGAACGCCATGTGAACATGTAGCTTGTATTTCATCAGTATTGTATTTACCAAGTTGCCCTTTGCTCAAGAGAGGGCTTTGTGTTGTTTATGGGTCAGAGATTCCCAGATCTGGTCTCTAACCTGAAACGAAAGTCCCTTAGGAGGGAAGAGGACATATGTAGAAATGGAAGACTCTTCACTGAGGTCCACACACAGCTGAGGGGCTGGAGCCAGGCTGGGGCAAAACCTCAGGGCTTCGTGTCACCCGAGACGTGTCGGCATTCTGAGGAGTTTGAATACATATTCGGAGTCTCCCTACTCTGGGGCCTGGGGGACCGCCCCTCTCCCCGGATATGGGAGAATTAGCCTTCAGACTGACTCAAATCAAAGCTTTAGTGTATCTCAGGAAGGAGCCCCTCTTCTGCAAGTTCCCTTGGTCTTATTCTTTGTTCATTCACTTTATCTACCTACCTACCTATTTTTCCATCCATTCCACATGTATCCATTATGTGCTCACACTAGGCTCTGGGTGAATGTTCATAGGATACGGCCCTTTCCTTCTAGGAGTTCACGTTCAGAAAATGGATCAAAAAGCAGTACCAGAACAGAACCATCAGGACAGTGACAGTTGTAATTGGAGGCTCTGCAAGCCCAGGAAGCCTTGGCTCGGTCTGTGTGGCAGGTTAGTGTGTGCATGTGCACATCCGTGCAGGCGGAAAGGGTGGCGAACGTGGGGGCCTAGTGGGGACACTGCCTCTCTCCCCTTGAGCTTCCCTCCCTGTGCCGAGGCCTCGGCTGGGCCGGAGGGGCCTCTTGCCGGACCCCACGCCCTCGCTCCTCATCTTCCCGGGGAGGCGAGTGACTATCCGACCGGAGAGTTTGCAGTTCATGAAGGGAAACTGAGCCATCGTGACTCAGCTCCTTCCCCGGCTGGGGTCGCTCCCCTGCGCTCTTCTGTGCCGTCAGCCTCACCGAGGCCAGCTGTTGGGGGAGGTCGCTGCTTACGGTGAGCAGAACGGCTTTAGTCCAGAGGGAGAGAGGGCGAAGCCCTCTTGCCAGGTTCAGTGAAGGTGGCATCCTCCAGCTCAGCGTTTGCCCCTGTCTTCTGTTTTCATTTCCACTGGCCCAGCTCCTATGGCAGGAAACAAAGGTGCCATTTGTTGAACTGTCTTGAATCGTAACACGGATGATGCTCAGGAGTTGTCCTCCGGTGGACGGCGGGGTGGGCTCATCGCTGTGGCTTGACTGAGACGAATCAGCCTCCGTGTGCTGAGCCCCGAGTGACACTGGGCCCTGCAGAGAGAAGAGGCGCGTTTCCATGGGCTTCCCTCCCTTGTTCCCTGCTTTACAGCTCTCTCTGAGGTGGCTCCGAGGCAAGAATGGAAAAGCACTTGTAGAATGAAAGGAGCAAGTCAGGACGGTCCTCCGCTGAAGTCTAGCGTCGTTCTACGGGGTCACGAACAGCCCTTGGCTCCAGCCTGGGGTCCCACTGATGAATGTCCCCTGTAAGACATGTGGCAGCCGGCTGCTTTCCTTCCGGGCTGTCTTCATTTTGGAAAGGCCCCTTTTGTAAACAGAAAGCCTTTGCCCTCTTGTTTCTCCTGCTTGTCTATTTCCTGGGGGCTGCATTTTGGATTACATTTGTCCTTAGAAGAGTACGTGTGTCATCCTGTATCTCTTAGAAGGCAGGTCAGAGTTACTGTCCCCGCCCCCAACAGGTGACAGACAGCAAAGATGCAATGAGAGACCTATGGCGGGGGTGGGGGAATTGACACACAGAAAGCTCCACTTATTTAGCCTTTTGTGTTTCCTTGTCAGACACTGGTGTTTCCTTCATTAACTCTACCAGCTGATTCTTTAACTGGCAACAGAGTTGGGGTTTTTTCCTGTTTTATGTCACATGCTTCAGAGTAACCACAGCCCAGTAGAGGGAGCTGTTTTAAATACATTCCCCAAACTGAATCAGGCTAAAACAGCCAAGCACGTGGTCCTATGGATGTGGGAGCTCATTTATGAAGGCTGTCACCTGTTCAAAAGCTCTGAGCCACAACTAAGCATTCGCGAGGTGCTCTGTTGAGTTCTGTGGGCTTCCCAGGACCGCACATCTTGTTTCCGTCAGCGGAGCTTGGTTTGGCCCAAGGTGCCACCGTTAGCCTCGTGGATTCCATACGGCAGGCCTGGCTCCAGCCCGAGGGACATGGGCAATCCCACTGGCCCTGCACACACCCACGCAGCGTTAGTCAAGCTCAGACTCTGCAGGGACAGATCCGGTGTGAGAGAAGTGTGCCATGGGGTTCTTCATTAGTGGTCACCTTTGACTGCGGTGGCCAGGCTGGAGCTGCAGTAACGGGAATCTTCAAAAGTGTTGGAGCTTATATTCGCCTCCGTTGAGTTCCCTGTGAGCCCTTGATCCAGACTAAGTTTAAATCATAGGCAGCCCTTGGCATAGTAAAGATTTTTATCACACAAATCTCTGTGGCCAGACAATGATGAAATGTGGAAAGTCTCAGGGAAATGCAGTAACATGGGAGTGGATACACACTTCTGTGTGTGGAGTTGTGGGAGAAATTCCTAGAATTGCTTGTAGGCTGTGAAGAACACGTATAGCAGAGACAAGAGACTTAGAAAAAGTGGTGAATTGGAGGACCTCTTGGTTGTTCATGGGTTAAAAATCTGAGCAAATGGGTTGAAAACCATAGGGAACCGAGATGGTACGGAGCTTGCTGAGCTGTCATTGTGAACCACCATGGACCAGGTCGCTCAAACAAGACATTTATTTTCCCATAGTTGTGAAGATCGGTTCACAACTGAAGGCCATGTGGCTGCTGGCTTTCTCCTGCTTTCTTCACGGTCACCCCTCCTCACGCACACGCCTCTGGTCTTTTCTCTTCTCATGACACCAGTCATGTTACCTTAACATCAATGGTTTTAATTTAATCACCTCTTCAAAGAACGAAAACAGTTCCATTCCGATGTACTGAGAGTGAAGACTTTAGCACATGAATTTGGAGCTTTGAGGGCAAGTGTCAGTGCATGTTTATGAGGTCGAAGAAATTGGACTGATTATGGCAAATCATGCTAGATTTTTACAACCAATAAATTCTGGAGTCCTAGGGCTTAAAACAGTGAAAATGTATTTCTTACATGAAAGTCTATTTCAATCAGCTAAAAGTTATGAGACAGCTGTGCGGAACACTAGTTAGCTGCCGTCTTTAATGCATGCTGTGTCTAAGGGCACTTTGGAGCGAAGCGTGAGGAAGAGAGGTGTAAGGCAAGACACCCACACCTCTCGATGGCCTTGATGCAGAAGTCGGCGTCGCTTCCACTCCCAAAGCATCAGCAAGAGCTGCCCTTACGCACCTATCTAGATCAAAGGGCCTGGAAGGGTAGTTTGTTTCTGAACCTAGAAAGAGGAAGTGGGTTTGGCGAGCACCTACTTAGTCTTTGCAGAAACGAAGTAAGCTTGATGGGTTTTAACTCTAAAGTGGACCCAGTCGTCTGGGGAACTAGTTGCCAAGGACTAGAGAGTCAGGCAAAAGTGTTGAAGACAGGGGTGTTGTGGGATCTGTTGAAGTTCCCAAAGCCATGCTGAGTCTTGGTCTTGAGCGGTGCTGCCCGGGGTTTCTCATGTCGTAGGAACCATGGAAAAGGGTAACTCTAGCATTGCGCATTAGACTCTGGATGAAGCTAGTCCGAGCCAGAGGTCACGAGTCAGGCAGTTCCCTCCGCTCCGGGTGGCTGCCCACCGCTGTGAAGGTGGGGGTCACATACTGGCAACCGGTTGGTGACTTATGGGGGGAGTATTGGTGTCTGGAGAACGAAGAAGGTGACACACGGGTGAAGTGTGAATTCTGTGAAGACAGAGCCTCCTGCTGCCTCCGCAGGGAAATCTGAGAGGGAATTTAGGTGCGAACAGCCAAGGGGGACAGAGTCCCTTTGGAGGACTCTGCAGAAAGGCGCAGAGCTGAGACCAGAGTCTCCCGTCATCAGGAGTCCACTTTCCGTGCGCGACGCCCTCTCTGGTGAGTGAGACTCGGGCTGAACTCTCAGTTCCGTTATACTGGAGCAACTCTTCCTCCTCCCTCTGCACAATTAGTTGAAAGGGGCCAGAGATTTAGCTCAATGGTTCTAATGCCTGGTTCTAGCGCTAGGTCCCTGGTTCAATCCGGGCGTGGTGACTCACACCCACCAGCAATCAGTACCACACCCCACAATGCTGGGCGTGGTGGCTCAGGCCTGTAATTAAAAATGTAATTAGAGTGCAATGTGGCAGAGAGGTCAGAAGCCAATTAAAACACTTTTACATTTTAACAAACATCCCCCTGAAAGATGTCAACAGTAGCCTTGTGAGTATCATGTCATCAGAGAATCTTTAATTTTGTTTTTTAAATTTTGAAACAGGGTTTTGCTAAATTGCTAAATTGGTCATGTTGGATTTGAACTCATGATTCTTCTGCTTCAGCCTCCCAGGGTGCTGGGATTACAGGCAGCACCATTCCACTCACCTGCCATCATGCTGTTATTGGCCGTGTATAGCTTAAATAAAAAATGCCAGATAGCACTTAAATCTAATTTATGGTATTCTTTGAAATTAAATGGTACTTTTACCTAAAAACCAGCTCTCTAACAGAAAGTATTCTTGCTTTCTATGAAGTTATGAAAAATAAATTGGAGAAATCTTGCATTAAGATTTTAAAAGCAAGCAAATAACTTCCAGGATAAAATCCAAATCCTTTGTCATTTCCTTTCTCCATTTTCATCAAATGTGGGAACGTTTAACCACACAGGAAGAAGTTAGTGGACTTGGAAAGTTGCTGAGTTCTCTTATTTGAACCAATCTACGTTAAACACAAGCTGTTGTTTTGCTAACAAGTGAAGGATAAACACAACTTAGGCTGAATGACTATGGAAGAGAAGTCAGTCTGCGGATAGCTCAGGAATCCTTGAAAACACTGAGCGACTCCAACAGAAATCTAAGGAGAGAAGGATTTCCTGAGACTGGAGAGGACCAAGCTTTTCATGTGTCAGATTCTTGCCACCCATGGAATCCAGCCTGGAAAGATCATTGGCTCCTAGACCGATGTGTAACCAGGGGCGGTAAAGATGATTTTAGATGGTACAGTGTTGAAAAGCTTAATTTTAGTAGGAATATATTTAAACCAATGCCTGTTAACAAAAATACATCCAGCACAATGAACATGATTTAATCCATAGCATTATCTGGAATGAATATTTAAATTATAAGGGAGGCAATTAAAACTCAGTATAGTTTACTCTTATTTTTCACAGATTCTGTACAAACTAGACGTATTTGAATTCCACAGTCAATACTTACAGCTTTTACGGGCACTTACAGAGCAAGAAGCTACTGAAATTGTGTTTTGCATACGTTAACAGCTGAGGTCCGAGGAGGCAGTGCCTACTCTGTTCTCTTCAGCTCTCGATCTGTAAACAAATGTGTAAACACAGTCCAGAGCTACTTTTCCTTTTTCCATCCTTCTAATATCCATTGGTGCTTCTGCCCTTGAAGATGGCTTCTAAGTGCAGTGCTGAGGCTCTGGTCTCTTTTCCTGAGCAGAAGAAGCTGTGACTTGCCTCATGGAAAAGCTACGAATTAGGGAATGTTCATTCAGGCAGGCGGTGCACTGCGGAGCTCAGCACCTTCAGATCAATAATGCATACTAAGTGTCTTTACACAGAAATGCACACGACACGACAAAGTCATGTACTGATGGACAGATGGAAGTGTTGTGACCAGAAGCTTGAAAGACCTAGGCGTGGATTCTCCCGGAAGCCATGGCTCCCACTCTTTCAAGATCTGCAGAGATTTCACAGAACACCACTAGCGTGAGTGAGAACTGACCTGAATGCTGGAGGTGGGCACGGCGGGCACTGGCTGCGCCTTCTCGCTCTCTCAAGGAGGGCCGTGGTGCCCAGACATGGGCGGTGAGGCCCGCAGGCAACCTCCAGCCGCAGAGCTCCACACTCCTCGAGGTCCTGCCCGCGCTGGTCCTGGGCCCACAGGAGGGGTCCAGACCCTCTGTCCTGCTCCCGACCCTGTGCCCTTCTGGCTCCGTCTTACCGGTGCTTTGCTGGGCCCGCCCTGCCGTGTGCCTTCTCCCTTTGTCCAGCTCTGCAGACCCGTTCCTTCCCCAGGGCTGGCCCCGATACGCATCTATGTCCCACCTTTCATTTCCGCTTCAGCGTCCACAAAAGCCAGTCAGCTTTGGTCACTTACGGATGTGGCAGGACATAAAGAAACGCTTTGCTGACCTGTAGACCTTCCTCTTCCGCCCTCCACGGGTTTCCTTTCTTGGCCTCACCTTCCTGGCTCTAGGCCCTTGTCTCTCTTGCCTCAGAGTCACCCTCACCAGCCCTTGGCCTCTGCTCAAGACGGCGAAGTCTGGAAATGAAGCCAGTTCTGCTAAGGCCTCACTCAGCCCGCACCGGGCCTCAGAGAGGGAATGTGTTGCTTGGTAGAAAAGGCGCCTATTTTTTTTTTTTTTTTTTGAGACAGGGTCTCGCTTTGTAGTTCAGGCAGGCCCTGAGCTCACTATGCAGCCCAGGCAAGCCTCGAACTCAGCAGTCCTCCTGCCTCTGCCTCCCGAGTGCTGGGATGACAGGCGTGAGCCACCATGCCCGGCAGGGCGCCTATCTTTAATGCTCCCAGCCGTGTGGCTAGAGCTTCTCCCCTCCCCCATCTCCCTGTGGCCTGGAAACCCCACTTTCCACACCGGCTCCCTGGAGCTCGGCCTCCTGGGCAGAGCTGACTTTTGCTTTCGCGACCTGCCCCAGCACCTTCCCTTGCTCAGGCTTCTCCCCCGGGCCTTCTCCTCCCTGGCTGCTCCGGGAGAGCGCGCGCTCAAGGCCAACCTCGCTTCGTTTCCCACCCTCGGAGAGACTTTTCCCTTCGGAGACCGCGCGTGCCCGGAAGACACCGTCGCGCCCTCGCGCCCTCCCGCCTCTCGGACCGACGTGTGCTCGGCACCTAGACTGGCGACCGTGTACCGTCTCCCCGGGAGGTACTTCCAAATAGCTAGCGAAACGTAAAAACAATAGCTAATGTACTGGGATTAACTGCATGTCAAACACTTCGCTAAGTGCTTTATGTATTTTATTTCATTTAATCCTCATAACAATCTGAAGAGGTTGGCATGAACAGTCCCGTTTGGCAAGTGAGGAAACGCAGGCTTAGGGGGTTACGGAGTGCGGCTCGCGCCTCGGAGTCCGCGGAGCGCAGGGCTGGAGCGAGGAGCGGCAGGGCGCGGGGCCGGACAGCCGGACAGACGGCAAGAGCGGGCAGACGCGCGGGCAGCCCTCGGGGTGAGGGGGGAACGGGGCTTCCCTCTCTCCCGTCAGGGGCTCCACTCCAGCCCTAAATTGAGCTGGATGAAGATCTTAGCTTTGAGGTTGGTTGGCTTCACTTTAACCATGTGCCTGGTAATTGATCTGCGTTTAAAGACCGTTTCCTCTGCACCTGCATCCGAACGCGTCCAGGGTCCGCTGTCTTCGGAAGGGCTCCACAGGCCCTGCCTTGCTCCTCCAGCCCGGCCTCCCACGCGCAGCCAGGCGGTGTGGGGGAGCGTGGCCCCGGGGCTGCGGGAGGGCCCGGGGACGAGGGGTGGGCGCCTTCGCTCCCAGACATTCGGCCTCCTGACTCGTCGGGGTAGGAAGTGAAACAAGGGATTGAAGGGAGATCGGGGGCCGAACTACAGATTGTTGTGATCTACTTTATTTCATCCAGCAGATCCACGGAAGTTGACAGTTTTGGGTGGACCGCTGCGGGAGCGTTTTATCGCTGTTTGAAGAGACTTCTGAAGGACATCAAGTCTGACGTCCACATTCTGAGGGCTGAGCCTCGCGATGGTAGTGACAGGCAAGATCATTTTTCTTTTCCACTTCTCCAGTGTTTGTCAAGCGGAACCATTTCCGTGAATAAACTGACTTATGTGAACTACCTGATTTATTAGCCTATCAATTAAAAGATCAAAACATGGATACTAATGGCACTCAACGCCTGAACCAGAGGTCTCAGCTTTCTATTTACCCATCTGGTGTGCTGGGTGCTAGAATCTGGGTCCTTTTCTTGCAGAACTTGGGGTTCATGAGATTTGGATTATTGAGCCAATGTTCAGCGGTAGCCCGGCTCCTCCCCCTAACACACCCAGCCAGAAGGAATCGCCTTCACTCTCGAGGATATTAGATTGGAAGGGGCAATGAGGCTTGAAGGTTTGCAGTCAAGTGGATCTGGATGAAGTCTTACCTCTACTGCTTATTGGTTGTTTGAAGTTGGACAAGTTACGTGACTTCTGAGACTCAATTCTCAATCTGGAAAATGAGTACAATTTAAGGTTTTATTCCACTGTTGTGAGGAGGTGGTAAGATTATGTATGTAGAGCCCATCAGCACAGAGAAGCACTCAGGGTGTAACAGTACCACCAGAAGGGAAATTCAATACATGGTCCTGAATTCTCCTCTAGAATCTTGAAATCAGAAGGGAAAGAAGCCATGTGCAAAAAGCACATGTTACATAATCCCACTTGTGTAAAATGTCTAGAGCAATCAAATCGGAAGAGATGGAAGGTAGATTGGCAGTTGCCTAAGGCTGCAGGGTGGAGGGTTAGGATTGGTTGCTAGTGAGGATGGCATTTATTTCCAAGTGATGAAAATGTTCTGTAAGTAGGTATTTATAATGGTTTTACAAATTTTTTATATTTTCGAGACAGGGTCTCGCTTTGTAGTTCAGGCTGGCCCTCAGCTCACTATGTAGCCTAGGCAAGCTTCGAACTCAGCAATCTTCCTGCCTCTGCCTCCCGAGTGCTGGGATGACAGGTGTGAGCCACCATGCCCGGCACTGTGGTATGTGGTATTGATTGCTGGTGGGCGTGAGTCACCATGCCCAGCATTGTATGTGGTTACCAGGGATCGAACTCAGGGCCTTGCGCTTCTGAGGCAGGCGCCAGAACCACTGAGCTAACCCTCTGGCCCTGGTTTTACAATTTATAAATAACCACTGAATTGTACACAATTAAAAAGATGAGTTTTGCCGGGCGTGGTGGCTCATGCCTGTAATCCCAGCACTCGGGAGGCAGAGACAGGAGGATTGCCAAGTTCGAGGCTTGCCTGGGCTACATAGTGAGCTCAGAGCCAGCCTGAACTACAAAGCGAGACACTGTCTTGAAACAACCAAACGAACAAACAAAACAACACAAAAAAATATGAGTTTTATGCATGTCAACTGTACCTTTTCAAAAAGTTAAGTAAGGAAAGAAGAAAGTCAATCTATTCTACAACGGAAGCCATGAAGTTCGAAGCTAGTTTGCCCCATGGAGTCCCTCTACTTCGCCAGTCCTGGAAGGAGAATCAAATGCCATCTCACTGGGAGTTTGTCTTTCTAGGTAAATCATCTGTTAGATGGAGACTGTGTAATAAACGTCAGCCAATTGCAACTCTGGCGTTTGTGGGATCAGTAACGCAGAACGCTCTTGGCACGCTGGGTGAGACTGCTGAGCAGCTTGGATTTATGGACCTGAGCAAGCAACCCACCCTCCGAGGCAGGGCGTCCTCCGCAGCTCAGCTCCTCTGGGGCGTGCTCCAGGGGGCAAGTGAGGCATTTCGCCTCCATCCAGATGGAAAAGCAGAAGCAGAGGGCAGAAATAAAAGTCTACTGGACTAACTGGATATTTTCATATATCATAGCCATTGATGCTACTTGGAGATGTGTGTGCATGAGTGTGTGCATGAGTGTGTGTGTGCGTGTGTGTGTGTTGTGGGGTGATGAGTAACGGAACGGTGCTAAAAAGGGAAGCATTTTGAACAGTCAGTATATTGGCAAACTACAGGAAGAAGTTCTGGAATTTCATTGAAGCCCATTCAATGCCTCTAGAGTATGACTGAAAAAATGCAATGCTTTTCAGCTTTGCATCTCACACAAGGCTGTCAGTACTGCTTAGGGACAACTTCTTTCGGCCTGAACAAGGTTACAAGATTTTGATAAAAATTATTTCTTCACTGTTTGGAATGTCTGTATAGATTTGTGGTCTTCCATTTTGCTTTAAAATATGATTAAATATGCTTTTAAAAAATCAAAGCCTTCTTTCTGGGTTTGAATTTCTTCCACATTTATTGCTGGTTAATATTACATATGCCACACTGATTCTTTTTTCTCAGCTCAGTAATGTCAACTGAGATTCTTTCAAAGAAAAATAAGATTTCTAAAAATGAAATCATTTACCTGCCTTGTTAAGACATGAAAAATGTATCCGAGTCCTCATCGAGAACACTGTATTTTTAATTTTTTTTTAATTTTTTTTTTTTTTTTGCAACAGGGTCTCGCTTTGTAGTTCAGGCTGGCCCTGAGCTCACTATGGTGCCCAGGCAAGCCGCCGCGAACTCAGCAATCCTCCTGTCTCTGCCTCCCGAGTGCTGGGATGACAGGCGTGAGCCACCACGTGCGGTGTTGATCGTTGGTGGGCGTGTCTCCACGCCCAACATTATATGTGGTTACCGGGGATTGAACTCAGGACCTTGCGCTTGCGAGGCAGGCGTCGGAACCACTGAGCTAACCCTCCGGCCCAGAACACTGTATTTTTAAAAATTCTTTGCCATCACTGCTGGATGGAGGAAGAGACCATGGGAAGCTGTAAAGAGCACAGGAAAGAAAGGATCTGAAAGGAAGACAGACAGCGGGAAGCTCTGCCCGGACCAGTTCCGGCACACCAGACTCTTCGGACATTTGTTTTTCTAGAGAACAAACTGCCCCGTAAGACTTGGCTGGGATTGGAAGTACTGAGTACCGCACTAGGCACTAAAAGCCTTCAGGACACTGGACGGGGGTAGGAGAAATGCACCCTCAAGGACGACCTGAATACCAGGAGTGAGTAGCACCAGCCACCACGCAGCCCACGCACACGAGTGGGAATTCCGTGAGCCTTCGTGGAAGCCGGGGGGGGGTCTTCGTGATGGAGCCCATTTGATAGACGGAGAAACTGAGGGACCAGGAGGACATACCACTGGGCCCAAGTTCAAGCAACCGGGATGCAGTTTGCTTAAAATTCAGCCAGATTAGTTTGACTCATGCTTTTGACCTTGCCAAAAAAATCTAACAGATGAATTTGAGATCTTGAAACTGGGTTAACACCCTCTTTGCAGAAACTTTTTGACTTACTTTTCCTATCGTTAAGAGCTGGTCTCTAGTGAGCTCTTCCTCTTAGTGCCCTCTATGCATGGGTGACGCGGTTGGCCAGGGAAGAAGCTGCAGACTGTTTTCGGGCCTCCCTTTTCCTCCACGGGCGCAGCTGACACACCTAGTTCTAGATTCCATCCTTCAAGTTCCCTGTGTCCCGCTGTTCCTCACTTTGCCTCTGCAGCTCAGAAGCTCATCATGTTGTTGTACCAGCCTGCTCTCTGCCCTCCCCGCCTGCCCAGGGAGCAGGAGCCATACTGCTGTGTTCTCTGTCTGTGTCTGTGTGTCTGTGTGTATACTTAAATAATTTTAGAGCCAGGGAGTTAGCTCAGTGGTTCTGGCATCTACCTGGCAAGTGCAAGGCCCCCGAGTCTGATCTGCAATAACACACACCACAATGCCGGGGGTGGTGGCTCACGCCTGTCATCCCAGCACTCAGGAGGCAGAGGCAGGAGGATTGCTGTGAGTTTGAGGCTAGCCCGGGCTCCATAGTGAGTTCAGGTACAGCCTGAACTATAAAAGCGAGACTCTAAAAAAAAAAACCATAAAGAAAGAAAGAATTCTAATGTCAAGTTGGAAATTTCTTGATAGTTTAAAGTCTTCAAAAGAAGCTCCTCTGCAGCCCAGGCACAGCGTCATGTGATTTCTGAGAAAGATGAGGAGTTTAGGAAGTGGAGATGTAAAAAGAGAAAACAAATCCATTGCATAGTCCAGGAGACAAAAAGGGCAGAGGGGGGGCCTCAAGAGTCTGTGCCTCAGAGGTGAGTCGGGGACATCGCTCTGACTCTTACACATACTTGTGGCGTTAGATGACAGTATATTTAGATGATACAGATGGTGATGAAAAGGCACAAACAAGTAAATGTCAACAGCTGGATATTTTCTCCCACCAATTTACCTTAACCTCTAATAAGTAAGTGCCTACTCTTTCTGTTAAAACCCCACTGGATTTTAGGCACCCAAATCTTTCAAACAAAAGCTGAAAAAATATAAATATTTAATGAATCACCTGGCCTTTGGCAAGGTCTTGGAATTTAATATCATTAATCTTCTAACAAGTGTGTATAGGCAACATAATGCAAGCAGAAAGTGTCATTTAAAATTTTTCAGAAAAGGGCCGGAGGGTTAGCTCAGTGGTTCCGGCGCCTGCCTCGCAAGCGCAAGGTCCTGAGTTCGATCCCCGGTAACCACATATAATGCTGGGCGTGGAGACTCACGCCCACCAACAATCAACACCGCATACCACAATGCCGGACGTGGTGGCTCACGCCTGTAATCCCAGCACTCGGGAGGTAGAGACAGGAGGATTGCTGAGTTCGAGGCTTGTCTGGGCACCATAGTGAGCTCAGGGCCAGCCTGAACTACAAAGCGAGACCCTGTCTCCAAAAAGAAAAAAAAAATTTTTTTTTCAGGAAAAAAAGTAAAAAAAAAGACTGTGGAGACGAGAAGGGAATCTGGAGGTAAGTAGAGACAGGAAAACACAGGGGAGAAGGGAAAGTAAAAATGATTAAGATTCAATATATATATGTCTCAGTTCTCCAAGGTGAATGTACTGTGTATCACAAACCAATAGAAAGAACCTAAAAAGAAAGAAACAAGATTACAAATATATTTTAATTCAGTATATCCTACTGTTCAAATATGCGGTCAAGCATAAAAATGTATTAATGGATAGTTTATATCACTTAGAACATGCAAGTTTTTGAAACCTAACATGTATTTTCTACTTATAGCACACCCCAATTCAGTCCGGCCGCATTTCACACATCACTGCGTGTGGCTGGTGTCTACTGTATCCAACAATAAAATTCTAAGCACCTGCTAAAGAATCGTGTACAAGGAGAGACACAACTAATTGGAACACAAGAAACTCATATTTACTGAGTACCTACCTATTGTGTGAAAGCCACTGGACTGTCGTATCATTACTCCTCACCACAATCCTGCCGTATAGATACTGATCCAGGAAATAATACCAGAGATGAAACGCGTGACAGCGTATCTCTCGGACTGTTAGATGTCTGATACACTGAGCTTGTGTTTTCTAAGAACTGAAGAATGAATTGTAGGAACAGAGAAGGTTAAGAATAGGAGGATATTTATTGGTGGGATAGCTCCTGAGGCAGGAGGGGTCCCAAGTGGGTAGCTAGGGGCCCCATTTTACAGAAGAGTCTTATAGAGTACAGTGGGTGCAATGTGAGCCACAGCCACGAAAAACCAACAAGATTATAAGGATAGTCACTTAGGTACTAGTGGTCTCATTGAGAAACAATAAGAACACATAACAAGTGTGGGTGGAAGGTGTCGTTGTCTGCATGGCTGTTTGACTCCCTAAGGGAAGGTCATGGGAGGCTGAGAAAAAACATACAGACTCATGTACAGAGAAAAGTTGGGGCCACATGGGGCCTTGCCCTCTGATAGAGAAACTGACCCGGAGCTTGTCCAGCAAGTTTATTTTATACAATATCTTACAGAGAACAAGCTCTATTGTATTAGGTTGAGTATGTGGAAATTAGGGCAATTTTAAGGCTAACTAGGTCAGCTAAAAGTGCTGCAGCAAGAACACGGGAGTTTTCTGTGGTGTTTTTGCCTTATCACCTGAGCTGAAGGTCAGGAGCCGAACACAAGAGGTATCTTTAACAGCACAGTGTTCCCAGAGCCAGGCTTTGTAGACTACTTGGGGTTCAACTCAGCTCAGTCACTTCCGGTGGCTCCTTACAGAAAAGAACAAAGACTTCCAGGAAATGGTGGGTCCAAGGATCTGGGTCATCCGCTTGCGAGACTAATGTCTAGCTAGACCTCATTAGGCCCCATGTTGGTCCTTTGAGGAAGTATACAGGTTGGTCCAGCTTGTCCTTATTTTGACACTCAGCCTGTAATAAATGTGTCTCTGGCTGTAGTTGTGGTGAGTTTCAACCTTTGTCCTGACTCTCCCAAGGACCTACCCCTACTTGACTGCCTGTAATATTTCTGCCTAACTCCGCTCTCTGTAATAATGACATCATATGTCATTTTTATGAAGAGGGAAACTGAGTCTGTGAGAGTTTACACAAACCTAGTAGAGCCCAGGATAGAGACTCCAGCCTGTGCTTTTCCTAACTTTTGATGTTGCTGCCTTTGATAGTTCAAATCATCAGTTAACACCCTCCAAGTTCTTAGTGCCTATCAAGACGTTCAGGCAAGCAAGACACGTAAGAGAGAGAGGTATACCATTACCAAACAGTAAATACACTAAAAAGCAACAAGAAGAGGAAATTATAGCAAATTCCAATTATTTATTAAACAATAGATATATTATCTAGCCTGAGAGTGAGTTTCATCACGTCTTTCTTGTAAAGTAAGCATTACAGAGGGGAGCACAGGAGGGACAGGAAATCCCAGGGCCTGACCCCTGCCCGTGCCTACACCTCTGCCCTCTACCTTCTCTCCTCGTTGGAAATCTGTTTCTGACATGCGTTTTGCAGGTTCACATTTTTTGCCCTTTTGTTGCATCTGGCTGAATAATTCTCACTTTTCCTGAGAAATGATCTTCTCATGCTTCAGGGCCTGGTCTGTGGATCACTCCCTACAAGAAGACCTTGCAGATACCGCAGGCAGAGTGGATCTTTTGTCTTTTGAACTTTCACAGCATCTTGGTCATCTTTGTGAGGGAGTAGTTATTACACATTTGTTCCCAGAGCCAAGGTAATTTCCAAATTCAGTACTTACTAGCAAGAGCCTGAGGCTTCAGGTCAGATGGACTCAAGTACTAGGTTAGGGAAGGATGGGGAGGCAGAATTGAGTCTGGAGTCATAGTTCATCCATGAGACGGATTCTACCCAAGGATGTTCGTTACTGACTGCTGATCTTGAGAATAAATGAACAGGCCACGCCTACTCTCCATTTCTGGCAGTATTGGGCTGGGGAGGAGGATCTCATTTTGGGCAGTGAAGCCCATATGTTAGAAGGACTGCAGTTGTCAAGGATAGGTGCCAACAAGCTATAGCTGCAGGGCAAATCCTACCCACTGATTGTTTTTGTTAATTTCTTGAGAAGGGTCTCGATTTGCAGTTCAGGCTGGCCCTGAGCTCACTATGCAGCCCAGGCAAGCCTGGAACTCAGCAATCCTCCTGCCTCTGCCTCCTGAGTGCTGGGATTACAGGCGTGAGCCACCACACTTGGCCTTGTTGTATGTGGTCACCAAGGATTGAACTCAGGACCTTGTACTTGGCTAGGCAGGCGCTGGAACCACTGAACTAAATCTCCAGCCCATTGATCGTTTTTGTTTGTTTGTTTGTTTGTTTTTGAGACAGGGTCTTGCTTTGTAGTTCAGGCTGGCCCTCAGCTCACCATGTAGCCCAGGCAAGCCTTGAACTCAGCAATCCTCCTGTCTCTGCCTCCTGAGTGCTGGGATGACAGGCGTGAGCCACCACTCCTGGCAATGTGGTATGTGGTACTGATTACTGGTGGGCGTGAGTCACCACGCCCAGCATCATTGTATGTGCTTACTGGGATTGAACCCAGGACTTTGTGCTTGAGAGGCAGGCACCAGAACCACTGAGCTAAATCTCTGGTCCCATTGATCATTTTTTGTAAATGAAATTTTATTAGAGCACAGCCTTGTCTATTTATTTACATGTTCTCAGTCTACCTGGCAATCGAAATTCAGCAGAGGCCATGTGTAGCCTACTAAACCATAAACTTTTTCTGGCTGCCTCTATCATGGTTAAAATCTGGTGACCCTTGATCTAGAGCATTGGGAATACAGGGTTCAGATGAGCATGGATTTGGAGCCCAATCCAACATCAGCCTGTGTGTGGCCTTAAATTAGTTACCTCGCCTCTTAGAGTCTAGATTTCTTTCTTATAAAATAAGGCTAATGAGAATTTTACAAAGAGATTCTGACTATCCAAGGAGACGGAATGTAAAATATTCAGTACAGTGCCCAACACACACAAAAGCATTATTTTCTTTTTCCCCTTATTTTTCTCCACATAGCAATTACTTGTAATATAATATTATATTTATTTAGGTTTAATTACTTATGTAATTCCTGTATGATAGCAAATGTAGTTTATGACTATTAAGACAGACAATCACACATAAAGGATTGAGAGATTTTTTTTAAAATGAGTTTCAAGCAACATTGCTAAGTTTACATGTTACTCTTTGGTTTACAAATGGCATAAAATCAAGGCAAAGTGGCTTTTGGATAAGCAACATTTATTTGTTCACATAACTAAAAATGCCTGGATTGAATCTTCGTACATGGTGGGTCCAGACACTCAAAGCACGTCATGGGCATCTGTGTTCTCTTTTTCTTCCTCCCAGAACAGCCTTCTTTTGAGCAGTTTTATTCTTAGATAGCTGCAAATTTAGGGCTTAGCACGAGGGTTCATAAACTATAGACCCTGGGCCAAAGCCCAAGGAAGTCTTGCTTTTAAACAGCCTGTGGGCTAAGGAAAATTTTTACACTCCTAATGGATTCTTTAAAAATGCAGAGAAGACTGCAGTAAAAGAAATGGATGGTTGACAAAGCTGAAAATAATTATCTGGCCTTTTACCAAAAATATGCTTATTGCCATAACAGCTCCATTGCAGAAAGAGCGATTGTGTTGTTGTTTCCAGCAAAGGACCTAATTTTTTGTTTTCCTGCTCAGCCTTCTGGACTTTTTCTCATCTTTCTGACTCAGACATCAGAGAGCTGGATCAACAGCTGCTTTGAGGTTGGTTCCCCTTGGCTGCCCTGAAGTTTTTAACCTTAGTGACTGTGTTGTTCGCTCCTCAAAGTTATTTAGCACACTCTGCATTATCCTTTTAGCAGTTTCCTTTCCTCTTATACATCTTTCTTACCTTCACTCACTGTAAAAGCTCTTATTTTACAGTCCCTATGTTATATCTGAGTTTCAATAAATGATGCAAGATCTATATGGCCTAAGGAGAAGCCAGAGTATATATTCGAGTTCTAGGACGAAACCGATCTGTTGGTGTCCTGCTGCACCACTTCTGGTGTTTATAGTTTTTAAAAAGCCTGGATCTCGGGATGGAGATTTAGCTTAGTGTTTCTGGCACCTGCCTCGCAAGTGCAAGGTCCTGAGTTCAATCCCAGTAACTACATACAATGCTGGGCGTGGTGACTCACACCCACCAGCAATCAATACTACATACCACAGTACCAGGCGTGGTGGCTCACACCTGTAATCCCAGCACTCAGGAGGAGACACAGGAGGATTGCTGAGTTCGAGGCTTGCCTGGGCTACGTAGTGAGCTAAGGGCAAGCCTGAACTACAAAGTGAGACCCTGTCTCAAAAAAACAAAAACAAAAAGCCTGGATCTCAAAGTCGTCTCATGTGCTGATTAGTCTACAGGAATCCTGGGTCTCCAGGGTTGGGGGGGGTCCTCTCTAGGGTTCTCCTAGGTGCTCTCTTTTGGGGATCACCTAAGAACAGTTTCTATGCAAACTTAACAGCCAGTGATCCCCAGCACCAGGTGGAGTGGAATTTCGAGCCCAGGATTAATAAAAGCAGGCCTGGGGCTTCAATAAATTCTTCCCTCTCAGGGCTTTTTTTTTTTTTTTTTTCATTTCTTGATATATTTTTGGGAGGGGAGGGTAGAGACTTTCTCTTTCTTTTTTCACTAAGAATAAGAGCTTTATATGAGATACCAGTTTTCCTTCTGTCTCAGATCAACCATTAAATTACAAAGTCCTTGGGTTTTGAGATCATCTAATACCCCCAGGCAGCCCAAGCTTCAGTTTGCAGGTTATACTCTGGTTTTGAGTTTCCATTTCATTTTTAGCTGCTGGGATTTCCTCTTCCTTTGTTTGAGCTCGGTGGGACATTTAAAGGGATGCTAGCTCTATTTTCTACTGCTTTTCCAGGTGTCTCCTAGCAGGAGAGTCTCATGTAATGCGATCCACCACATTTCCCAAAATGCAAATCCCATTAGGCCTGTGCAACCCTATGTAAGACTGTGAATTACATCTATGTATATTTCCAGTTTGATGTGCCACCTACAGATATCTTCTGCTGCCATTTTTATCACCTGCAACTGTGTGAGGGGCACACAAAATCTATACAGAGGTAATGACTTAAGTAAGTCACCAAGAAACATAGCAAGGCCTGCTGATAATGTGTTTTATGTGTAGGTACTTTACATACTCATGTGCTTGTGGTACAAAGCATTATGGGCAGCATGATTGTGTTGGGCTTAAGGCCATAAGCTATGGACTAGATGTAAATTCGAATTATTCTAGTTTCTGGAAGGGTAAACCGGGCTAGTCATTTAACTCTTCATTTCCCAGTGTGTGGAATAGGGGTGATGGAATGGGGGAGGAAGACTTAAAGTTTACATGCATCGATCTAAAATGAGGCTCCACAGACGGGTCTCCATGGCTTTTCCAGGCCTGGAGGTCTTACCATTTCTTCTGGAGGCAGAGAGAAAACAAGTGAGGCACACTGAGCTTCACCCCAAGTACGATTGGAGCCCGGAGGAAGTCAGGGGTCTCTAACCCACATGGGCCTTAGGCTTCCCTTTCTCTCCTGTTACCTCGTTCCTCAGCAGACAGGAATTTCCATGGGAACCTCTGATGCCAGAACATTGATTTGCAAAGGAAACCAAAAGACCATCAGAGAGCTGGGGAGCATTTTCCAAGGTGATGAGTTGATCCAACATTCAAAACGTGTTTGTTACCAGAATCAAAAGCATCTTTAAAAGGTATTTGCAAGACACTTGCCTCTAAGGACCGTTATTTGTGCCAGGAAGTCTCCACCGACCAGGGACGTGCAGGCTAGGAGGTGATCCTCGGCCGGTGCTCCTGAGATCTGGTCCAGATGCTGAGAAACATGCTTTCCACTCGGCAAGTAGGCCCAGAGGCAGAGGCAGGTATTAATGGCCAGCTGTCAGCCACACCCCATTTCGTTCTGTTTAGAGGTTACCAATATGTGTAGGAGCCTTTGTCTATGAGCTTTGAATAAGATTTGTATAGTATTCAATTAAATTCAGAGAAAAACTTACTATGAAACTAAACTGGCATTTTTTTGTAGTTAAAATCAATTTTTCTGCTGTGTGTATGGGGACACAAATAGAAAATACATTCGTATAAATTATTATAATCTGTATTTTTCCTATATAAACCCATTGGATCTGTTCATTTCTGTCTTTTCTTTGCCGGATGTCAAAAATTCCGCATTGTGGCAACTTTGAAGGCTCTTCGTGATGCTACCTGCTAGGCGCAACCAAGCTAGAAACTATAGGCCTATGTTTTTTAGAAAAGCACATTTTGCCTAAATATAGGAAGATAATTCCAGACTCTGAACACTGTCCATATAGGAAAGCCTTTGCCAAGGAGCAAATTCCCCATCGGAGAGATAACAGCAGAAGTCAGCACCAGGATCGCTGCTGGAGGATTTCTGAGTTAAATGTGGGATTTAAACTCAAAATCCTAGATCTAATCTAAGCTTAAGATACTGGTTTCATTTTTAAAAAATCATGTTTGCTGTATACATCAGAGCTTTTAATGAACTTCATGTACATGAGCTCACTGACTTTTTTGGAAAAAAAAGATCACTTTTTCTTGACTTTATAATAAATGAAAAATAAATATAAACAAGACAAGCTTCTGAAGAAAGATGGAAGAAAACAGGTAACTTACGGATGCTCCTCCACCAATATCTACAATATGAATAAGAACACTGAAGACTATCAGAACAAAAAAAGGAAAGCCATTAACAGCAAGCGGGTGAAGACAAGGTAAAATTTGAAGTCATACACTGAAAAAAGTGGGAGACCAAGAATTTTAGAGGAGTGTAGTGTTCAACTCTTCCTCATCCCTGGAAGCTTGCATTACTCAAATTTTGAGAATTTCATCAAAAACTCCAAATTTTGAAAGAAGCAAAGTAGCAGTGCATATTTTTTTTCCCTGAGTGCTTTTGGTTATATAACCACAAGGCTAACATAAATACAGGTCGAGAGCTGTGTGAACCTGTGTTTCCCGCCTTGCAGTTCCCAGAACTGCAGTCAAGTGCTTTTACCTTCAAAGTTTCAGAGTTTCAATGGATTAACAAAGAAGAACTTTACTTTGACAAATGAAGAAATTAATCTGCAATCTGCAGGAACGCACGGTATTCAGTAAAAACAGACACGGGGTGATAAACAGGGAGGGAGCTCATTACCTACTGGGCTTCTAGGACTTTGTTTAAAAAACATCCTTTGGCCGGGCGTGGTGGCTCACGCCTGTCATCCCAGCACTCGGGAGGCAGAGGCAGGAGGATTGCTGAGTTCGAGGCTTGCGTGGGCTACATAGTGAGCTCAGAGCCAGCCTGAACTACAAAGCAAGACATCCTTTGGTCTGGCAATGTAGCTCAATGGCACTGCACCTGCCTGGCAAACACAAGGTCCAGAGTTCAATCCCCAGCACCATAATCAACCAGTCAATCAATCAAGCCTTTGGCATAGAACATAAAAGTAAAGGAAGGTATTTGAGATGGCCATCAACTCGAATAATCAATATTCAGGGCCAGGATACAATGAAGCACCATCTAGAATTTTCAAAGGAAAATGCTGCTCAAAACTATTTCATTCATCTAAGGTGCGGTTCACCACACAAGCCTATAACATGTGTGGGGGCACATGCCTATAACCCCAGGACTCAGGTAGCTAAAGGAGAAGGGTCACCTCAAATTCTAGGCCAGCCTGGGCTACACAGTTAATTCAAGACCAGCCTGAACTACACAGAGAGATCCTGTCTCAAAAAAAAAAAAAAGAAAGAAAGAAAGAAAGAAAAAGTCACAGATAGATAATCCTACCCCTGAAAGAGCTTGGGGAATACGCACCCATGACTCTTTCTTGAAAAAAAAAAAAAATCAATAATCAAACCCAGTTGATTTAGTGGTAGGAAAAAAAAAAAAGACAAAGCAGTGGAAAGGGGAGTATCATGAGCATATAATTCATTTGAACTTGGCAATGATGATATTAAACAATTATGAAAGAGTTTCCACAACAAAATGTGAACATTTTTAAACTACGCTATTATAAAAATTGTAATAGAACCAAAAATGGGAAGGGAGGGGTAGGGAGATGAAAGGAAATTCGAGTCTGAGGGTTTACTCACCCTTCCTAATCATGAGTCATTTGACACTGTCTAAAATTGAAACATGTTGCTAAAAAATAATGAGTCCAACCTTTTAACATTTTTCATATCTTTTCTTAACCTTATTTTCCCAGGAGGGAATTTGAAGGAAATAATATTTCTTGTGGTAAGGAACTTTGAACTAAAGGGCAACAACACCCTTAACTGTAGATTTACTTTTCTACTGTTAATTTCAAAGAACATTAAATCTGTTATATTTAAAGCTATATAAATATGTTCATCTTTTCATCAAGTATTTCTGTCATGTCCATTTCTTTCAATCTTTTTTTAGCATTTCCCCCTCCCTTCTTTCAGTAGCACCCTGATGTTCATTCAAGGATCCACTTCCCCCCCAGGCAGCGCGGGGGCCTCTGGGGCTCCGAAGCCAGCGCTGGCCCAGGCGGCGTCGCGACTCTGACGGTGACCCCATCTGTCCTTGTCCCGGGAATGCAGCACAGCCTCTCTCTGCCTCAGCATCCGGAACAGGGTTCTGAGCCAGCCCGAGCCAGCGGAACTCAGGGAAGCTCCAGGGAAAGAAATTTTCCAGCTTTGACTGTGAGAAGCGCACTACAGAAAACCCCATAACGCCTTCTGGATTTGGTGGTTTAATGAGACAAAACCTGTGGCTGTTTCGGACTTTTTCCTGCCTCAGGTGAAGCCAGCTTGAGCCTGGAGCAAGCGGACATGGAGGGAAAGTCATGGAGAACGCAGGCTGGGTCAGCACCACCCTGCGGGCAGCACATTTTCATGGTTAGAGTCGCTGGGCTCAGATCCTGTCTGTGTTTTCAGAGGCGAAAATGTTGTTGTTGATGCATCTACTTAGGAAGATGTGAATTATTGTTCATCTAGTGAAAATCATTCTGGGTTATTAAAAAAAGAATGCTTACATTCAGTTTTCTCTATGGCTTAAACACCGTATAAGGAGTGTATGTCATCTTTAAAAGCAAAAAGACCATTATTTATGTACATTAAATCCTTAAACATAAAAATAATAGTCTCACTGTTAAAAAAAAATACAGATTCCTTCTGTGGAATATGCCCTAAGTAGAATTAGGGAAAGGGAATCTTGCTTCAGAAGTTACAGCAAACATGATTTTAGAGACAGTACACATCTTTTCCATGCTAAGAAATTTACATATATTATCTCATCTAAGTTTTACAATACACCCCAACAATTTGGTAGTAGTACTTTCTTCTACTTTGTAGATAACTATCTCTTCCATCTTTCTGCAACTGCCTGAAACTCTTTTGAAAAGCAACAGTCTCTAACAGTATTATTATTATTATTATTATTTTTTGAAACAGGGTCTCGCTTTGCAGTTCAGGCTGACCCTGAGCTCACTATGGAGCCCAGGCAAGCCTCGAACTCAGCAATACTCCTGTCTCTGCCTCCCGAGTGCTGGGATTGCAGGCATGAGCCACCACGCCCAGCACTGTGGTATGTGGTGCTGATTGCTGGTTGATTGTTGGTGGGCGTGAGTCACCATGCCCAGCATTGTATGTGGTTACCGGGATCGAACTCAGGACCTTGCGCTTGCAAGGCAGGCGCCGGAACCACTGAGCTAAATCTCCGGCCCCTCTAACAGTATTATTAAAGAAAAAAGGTTTTAACACAGATAATGAAGAATATTTATATATACATATGAGTAACATTCTTGAAGTGTGAACAGAGGGAATACATTTTCCTTTGCTTC
Organism: Thryonomys swinderianus; assembly: GCA_004025085.1. Lineage (NCBI taxonomy): Eukaryota > Metazoa > Chordata > Mammalia > Rodentia > Thryonomyidae > Thryonomys > Thryonomys swinderianus. Next base: position 63,153 of record PVIC010003305.1, read on the forward strand.
AGCAGGCATGACTGGAGATCAAAAAATTGGACAATACTCATAGGAGGTGGAGGTGGCTGGCTTCCCAAACCTTATAAAAAGAAAGGCCTAGACCTCACCCTGGGAGTAGCCACCACCTAAAATTGGATCTCTGATACTTAAAAAATAACTTAGGAAGTATTATAAGTTCCAGAAAGGTTAGAATTGAGTGTACTTTTTCAACGTTATATCCCTAGCATTCAACATGATATCCAGGTCGTCTATAGTAGGTGCTCAGTGAATATAGTGGTTTGTTGGTTCACAAACTCGATTCTTCCCATGAAAACAGAATCAGATTGAATGATTAGGTTCCATGTTGATATTATGGGGAAATTTGATTCATTCTTGTCCAATTTGGCTTGTGGTGAGAACTGTGTTGTTAAACTAAAGTACCACTGTGGGGGCGAGGGATGGAAGAGAAGGAGAGGGAAAGAGGCAGGAACATTTTTGGCATGAATGCCCTGATTTTTCTAACAGTGACAAAGAGTTAAAATCATTATATTACAGGGATACATGCGTACTTGCGTTTATACCAACACCATTTATAATAGTTTGATCTTGGCTAAATAATACATGGATGGATAAGGGAAATGTATTTGTATACAATGAATACTATGCTGCCATAAAGAAAAATAAACTTGAAGCTTTCACAGGTAAATGCAAACAACTTGAGAACATAATTTTAACTGAAATAGGTCAGACGCACAAGCTCAAATATCAAGTGGTTTCTCTCATATGAGAAATACAATAAATATAAGCATATAGATAAAGAGCAAAACAGAAGAAAGAAATAGAAAGGAGGAAGAAGTTCAGATACCTCTCCAAATTACACATTTTGGGCCTTAAACTATTTTAATATACATATACTAATATATTTGTTTCATTTATATTACTAGTCTCTCTTAGATCATTGAAGAGAAAGTTTGCATCATGTCTGGATTTTTCTTTATTCTAAGAATCTTTATGGTTTATGTCTTATATTGAAGATAACAATACACAGTGTACAATGGTTTTTCTCTTATTTTCTTAAGAACTTTTGTTTTATTTTTCATAAAATAGACAAGATTTAAAAAGCCAGTAGCATCTTTAAAGATATCTGTACACATTTTCCTCCTCCTTCTCCTCCTCCTCCTCCTCCATTTTCCCTTTATGTGGGCAGGAAGACACAGCATGACGGAACTAGAAAGGCTGTCTTAGGCTTTGGAAAAGAAGCTACGTTTTGAGAAGGACAACATAACAGATAGAATTCTGGGTAAGCCACGACTAAGGGGCTCATGGACTCCCAGGCTTCCGGATGGTGGTGGGAGGTGTCTATCTTAATAAGTTGCTGAATTTTGTGATCTTTTTGAAACCACAGCCTGATTATTGACCAGAACTACTTAAGTCCTGGCCAGTTCCAATAGAAACCAGAGTTGGCAAGGTGGTAAAATCATCCACATTTCCTCAATCTGTTATTCAATATTTTAATGTATTTTTTCCTATAAATTTAACTGGTTTAAAGGGTTTTGTGGCGTTATAAAATTAAAAAGTCCAGGGACTGTGGTTTCCAGGTATAGTTAGAACCAAAGGTTAACATCAGCAGAAGTCAGCCATCTTCCAGCCTCCCGTTGACTCCTTGCCATGAACAGAACCCTGATAGGCTCTGCCTCCTCGTGTCTCAGAGACAGAAGCTCTTGGCAGAACAGTGCATCGCCGGGTTCCCATAGGGCCTGAGGGTTGACACTCACTGGGTCACGTGTCCATTTCTGAACCAATCACCGTAGCCCATGATTCAACCTCACAGCCCTGAAATGAGGCGAGATCAGCTTCATGTAAGTACAGGCAATGCGAATGGGAAGAGAGCTGTTGCACTCGCACCAAGGAGAAACGGGTGGGGCTGCAGGCAGCGACCACAGATGTCCGGCAGTGCTTGTTTATTCCCTGATTGCGTGAGAGTTTCCTGATCACTAAGAATGTGCCTGGATTTGTGTGAGGGTTCGGGATACACAGGGAAGAAAATAGACCAAGCTCCCTGGCCTCTGTACTCGTGCGTTCGGGCTGCTGTAACAACATACTAGAGACTAGTGGGTCTTACCTCTTACAGTTCCGGAGACTTGGAGGCCCAAGACCAGGGTGCTGCAGATTCCGATTCCGGTGACAGCCAGTTTCCCCGGGTCACAGGCCGTGCCTTCTCACTGTGTCCTCACACGGTACACGGTACAAAGCTGTTCTCCGGGGTTAGCCCCATCCATGTGGGCCCCACCTTCATGGCTTAATCAGTTTCCAGTGACCCCTGGTGCCTAGTCCCATTATCTTGTGGGTAGGAATTTCAACTTCTGAATTTGGGGGGGACAAACATGCCGACCGTTGTGCCCTCCTAGAAAAGTTTTTGCATTCGATAATGAAGGAGGTTCTCGTGTTCTCTTAGAAAGCTCCTGGGATATTACAGTTCCACAAGAATAATTCTGAGGCTCACAACAAACACTGTGGACTTGCACATTATGGAGGAAATGCGAGGGCTGACTGAAAGGCAGTAAAAGGAAACCGAGAAGAAGGAAAGGCCTTGCCCAAGTTGCTCCTACGCAGGATCTCTGCACTTTCCTATCGAGTCTTGTCGTTCTAAGAGAACTCAGTTATTATCTTTTCCTCCCATCTAACCTTGCAGCAGACTTTAAAGGGATGGAAGAAATACTATAGTCTGACATATGGGCACCAATTAGTCTTTAATAGGTCCAGGAAATAAACTACTAACTTCCACTGTGGCTCCCAGTCAAAAAAGGCAGAGTAATTTGTCTGCAGGAGAAGGATGGAAACGTTTGCCATGGTTTCCTGTTTTGCACGCCGCTCCACGCGATGCCAGCCTGTTGTCTCGACAAATTTACTCTCAGTGGCAGTGGGACATATGCTTATAATTTTAGGCACAGAGGCCCTGTAGATAAGGTGGAACTTGTCACTAAAAAATGAACACCAGTCAAGTGGTTTTCCAGTCTCCATTTCAGGAAATGTCGCCTCCATCAGGGCCTCCATGGACAGAGCTGGTGCAGCGAGCCTTGCAGGCTTCCGCCGCAGGCACTGGCCACACCTCCAGCGGCACGGCCACGGTTACGTTGTACGCTCTTGCTGCGGACCGGCCTTCCTCTGTCCCACACAGCCGCCGCAAGCTGCCAAATCCTGACAACCAGAAGGCTTTCTGTTTTTTTTTTTTAACTTAAGAAAATTTCGGGTAAGAAAGAGAATGGAAACAATTGCATCTTGGTGGTGGTTGGGTAGGTTTTGGGGAGCAAACTGGGGAAGAATTAAAAAGGACCAGCAATGAATTTTATCACATGTGGGCTTCAGGGGTGACTTGTTTGGTCCTTACCAACAAAAAGGCTACCGTGCTAAAAGTGAAGAAATTTTTGTACATGTCCTTTGACTCAACTTCTTAAAAGTCAGGTGATAGCTCCTACATATGTTTACAGGTTGAGTTTTCTCCGAGTCTCAGTTTTCCTTGTCTGAGAAATGGGGTCAACAGCACATAACTCTTAGATTTGTCAGAGGATGTCCCATGGAAAGCACCAAGCATGCCGGCGGACACAGAGAGGTGCTGGATGAAAGATAGTCATAAACACACACACGAAATCATGGAGTTGCTTACGTCCTATTTATCTAGTTGGCCATCAGACCTGGGACTACAGGTGTTTGGGGGACAGAACAGTTCAGAGTAACCCACTTCAGATCTAAATAAAGACAGCTCTACCTGATGCCTGATCATCTGTTTTTCGGCCATTTAGATAACAAAAGCAAGGCTGAAATGTGGCGCGGCTGCTAGTGAGCTGAAGGAAGAGCATCTGCGTCCACGCGCGTCAGAGACACCTGTGGTGACAGCTGTCTGCGTGGCCACTTCCCATATAAGGCAGGAGCTGAGGGGCTCTCGGGGGAGGGTGGGCAGGAGGAGGTCGCTGACCTGACCTCGACCCGAGAGGCCCCTTGGGCCACAGACTCACTTCACAGTCACGCACAGGCTCGGGGCGAACGAGTCACCCACACTCACGCGGGAGGTGGAGGCAGGACTCGGGCTCCGGGCAGCTTTGCCCAGGTTCCATGGTCGCCAGCCGGCTGGGGCTGACGGAGGTGGTTCTGGGGCCTCAGAGCCGGAGGGGGGGGGGCTCCACGCGGCAGGGAATTGCCGAAGAGGACGGGGAGTCTTTGGAAGAAAAAGATGGAGTGAGGAGGGATTTATTTTTAAAAACAAACCTAACGCCTCTCACTTTGAAAAGGGACGGAGTTCGGAAGTACCTCGAATAAAAGATGAAGACTCCCAGTCCGCGCCTCAGCGCTGCTGTCCCATTCTCCGGAGGTTAACAATTTCCGGGTGCCTTTCGGGCCTTCTCTACGCATTTACAGTGAACGGTGACACATTTCAAAAACCCAGAGGAGGATACACGGTCCCTGCTGCCCGGTTTGTTCCACTCTCTAGCGTACGTCTGCGTGTCCGGGTGCCAAGGCCCACAGAGCAGCTGCGCCGTGGCGAGCCCCACGGTGGTCCCTCCGCAGCGCGGTGGGTGCGTCTAACCAGCCCTCTCCACACGGTCGCAGGGTTTCCAGCGCTTGGCCACCAGCGCAAGCCAGCAGCGCGCCTCTTGTTCAAGCACCTTGTGCTCTGTGTCAGTATAACTTTCCTAAGGATTGCGCAGTTGGGGGCCGGAGATATAGCTCGGTGGTCCGGCTCCTGTCTCGCAAGCGCAAGGTCCTGAGTTCGACCCCGGTAACCACATACGATGCCGGGCATGGAGACTCACGCCCACCAGCCATCCATACCACGGTGCCGGGCGTGGTGGCTCACGCCTGTCATCCCAGCACTCGGGAGGCAGAGGCAGGAGGATTGCTGAGTTCAAGGCCTGCCTGGGCTCCATAGAGAGAATGAAAGAGCATGTATATAGGGGTTGGGGAGGTGTGGGTGGATGAGGTTATGGGTGAAAATGAGAATTAACTTGTGTCGTGTATTGGTACAAATTCCCCAATGTTATGTGTGATTGTGAGATGTATATAATTTGTACCAATAAAGAATTCAATTAAAAAAAAAAGAAAAAATATCTCCTTGATTTTCCACCTCAAGCTCCCCTACATGGGGATCACAGGTATGCACCACCACGACCAGCACCTCAACTATTTTGTCATAGCAACAGAAAGCCGGCCAGCACAACTACTTACATGAACTGCCACTGGTTCATAAATGAATTCATATTCATATTCAGGTATTTTTCTGGACTCTATTTTGCTTCCTTGGTCATGTGTTCATTCATGTGCTGGCATAGTTCTGTAGATTTATATTACATGCTTAATTTCTATTAAGGCAAATCTATATGTTATTCTTCCATGAAATGAAGTTTGTACCAGGCACAGGGGTCCTCATCTGTAGTCCCAGCTGTTAGGGAGCATGAAGATAGGATTGTAAGTTCAAAACCACCTGCGAAACTTCACAAGTCCTTGTCTCAGAGCAATGATGAGGTATGTAGCTCAGTGATAGACCACTTGCCGAGCATGTGTGAGGCCCTGGGCTGAATCCTCAGGACTGAGAGAGAAATGTTGGCCTTGTATAATATTTTACAAAATCTAGTACCCACATGTTCTTCAGGCTTCTGAAAATAGGTATCAGCACTGTCTTGGAACCAAAAAAGCCATTTCCCCCTAGGCCAGAACGTATTTCTTGGAACGTGTGATTTGAACCTTGGTGTTGGTCTAGGAGGGACAAGGGGTGGGGGTGGGGGTGTCTTGGGGAAAATGAGCAACTCCTCACCCAGCTTGCGCCCCGGACTAGGTTACCACAGGGCTTTCGACCCGGGCCGGGCAGGGAAGGCGGCCAGAGGGACGAGTGTTTGCCGCCTCTTCCAACCTCCGCTCCAGCTCCAAGTCTCAGTGTTTCATTGCCCCCATTAATCTTCTTTCGTATTAAAATGTGGTGCAACTGGGAACTTAACTGCTGTTGTGATCCTGCAAGTTTAATGCAAATTAAACTTTGATCTTTAACAATACCATCTTGGAGATATAATACAAATTTTCTTTGAAGACAGCTTGGACGTTTCTGGTTTCCAGACCGTGGCTTGAACTGAGAATTAAAGGATTTTGCTTGTCATTTGCTTCCTGGAAGCTCTCCAGAGGATCCACCCAGCACCACCGCTGACCCTTGCTTCTTCGTCCCGGTTTCCAGATCCTGGTGGCTAAGAAGCTGCTGCATTTTATTTTAGTTTATTTATTTATTTTTGCCACTGGCAAAGAGTCCACCAATGTACTTAGCAGAAAGACGTGGCCGCACAAATACCACATTTCGTACCTCGCAGCTGCTCCTGCTATCAGTTGTGTATCATTAAGGTCGGTCAGGAGACGATACACTGAGAAAACTTAACACACACATGAGAAGCTAACTGGCCGCGGACAGAGAACAAGGAACACAGGCCTAGAAAAGGAAGCTGAGCCGCGCGGTTGGACGAATACAAGCTGAGAGACTGAGGCACGGCGGGACCACACTCCTCCTGGCTGGAGCTCGGCCTCCAACGGGGGTGACTGGCCGCCAGGAGATAGGATGTCACCTCTAGTCCTAGAGATTGTACTCCTAGACAGTAACCTGGGAAGATACAGAAGAAAGAGAGGAGGGCCGGAGGGTTAGCTCAGTGGTTCCGGCGCCTGCCTCGTGAGCGCAAGGACCTGAGTTCGATCCCCGGTAACCACATATAATGCTGGGCGTGGAGACTCACGCCCACCAACAACCAACACCGCATACCACAATGCCGGACGTGGTGGCTCACGCCTGTAATCCCAGCACTCGGGAGGTAGAGACAGGAGGATT
>PVIC010003306.1:0-36204 GCA_004025085.1 Thryonomys swinderianus
TTTTAGACTTGTTTCCACTAAAGCTAGATTATTTGATTTACATTACTTATAATTTTTAAAGCACTATAAATTTTCTTTCTACTTTCTTGTTTTCTAAAATTTTTTGAGTTTTAGTGTAAAGGTACTACAGGCTCACAATACTAATCATAATCCACACTTCATCATATACTACAATTATTTCTTCCTTTACCTCTTTCTCATTCCTCTCTCTGTTACTGGGAAATATTTCAGTGTGTTTGGTATACAGTTTATGTGATGTTTATAGCAACTCAGTTCGTGATAGCTCAATCTTGGAAACAACCCAAATGCTAATCAACTGCACTGGATAAAGAAGATATGGTTCTGGCATCTGCCTCCCAAGAGCAAGGTCCTGAGTCTATCCCCGATAACCACATACAAAGCTGGGTGTGGTGACTCACTCCCACCAGCAGTCAGTCCCACAAGCCACAGTGCCAGGCGTAGTGGCTCACGGCTGTAATTCCAGCACTTGGGAGGCAGAGACAGGAGGATTGCTGAGTTCAAGGCTTGCCTGGGCTACACAGTGAGCTCAGGACCAGCCTGAACTACAAAGTGGGACTCTGTCTTTAAAAAAAAAAAAAAGATGTGGTTTTCTATAAAATGGAGTATTACTCTGCCTTAAACAGTAAGTTTGAGTCATTTATACTCAAATGGTTGTACCTTCAGGACATACTCATAAGGGAAATAAATAGGTCACAGATGTGTAATTATTGTATCTCTTCTCTGGTATGAGAAACTGAAGATGTTAATGAGTTCTAGAATGTATGATGGATATTGTGACATAGAAAATATTCAAAGGCAAATGGAGTGTAGAGGTAAGTAATGAGGGGAAAGAAAAAATGTGATGGTAATAAAAAAGGAAACAAAGCTTATGTATATAGAGGCCAAGGATCATTGGGTGGGTGGGGGAATGGGAAAAAATTAGAATTAAATTATGTCATATACTGGTACAAATTCTCAATATTGTATGTGATCATGATGTGTACATATAATGTACCAATAAAGATTCAAATTTTAAAAATACTGAGATTTTGGGCAATGAACCCAAGAGAACTTGATACTCAAGACAAACTACTAGTTTGCTGTTGCTCTGTAACAAATTACCATTAGATGATTATTTTGTAGTTGGATATTATATTACAATTAAAAACGCTATGATGGAGTTTATAACTAAAGACTTGCCTTTTTTCAATTATAATTACATTTGAAGAATGTATTATCTGCTCTACTTATGAACTATCCCTAGTTTATAGCTTGACTGAATTGAGAAAAATCTTTGAAAGACAAGACTAATTTTTTTTAATTAACCAATTTCTAGAACTCTGCTTGACTTGGCTGACTACAAAATATTTATTTGGGGGTATATATTTTCCAGAACTATGGAATACCTATTTCTCATTGGTAGGAAAGAAAGGTGACCTTTAACAAAGAGAAGGAAGCCTATCCCTAGAAAATAAGCTCCATTTAAAGTAACTTTGACAATCCTCTGTCTTTGACATGTGATGGAGCAGAGATTTGGGCTCTTCCTTAAAAAACATTAATGTAAAAACAAGAAAATATTCATATTAAAATCACTACTATTGAACATGGACAAGGCCCTAAGTTCAATCATCAGCACCAATAAAACACGTCCAATAATCATTATTAATCTTTCTCTATTTAACAGTACTACTGCAAAAGTGCAAGACTCAGAAGCCATAAATAATGTCTGTCTTAATTATGAGTAATTGTCAATCAAAATAAATTAAGATCTACTACCCTAAGAAGTTACTAAATGTGTATAAGTTTTAAAATGCTGCCTTGATCAAACTGACTAATAAACAATTATGTGGGTCTTCAAGAGTAATTGGTAATGTTATAGAACTTTATATTTGTAATTTTTACCCTCATTCAATCTACTTTATTGAAATGTAAAATTAAAAGACTGGACATTGCTGAAGAAGAAAAGAATTCAGGATAGGTTTTTAAAACAATTTTTCCTTTCATGTACAATGAATTGAGCATTGAAATTGTTTCATAAAGTTTATGAGCAGAATTATACAACCTAGTAATGAAATGCAAATATCTCTGTTCATTAAGGCTCAACTCTTTCATCAATTTTGCATACATAGTTCAGTGGGGATTGATAATTATATCGCAATGGAAAAAATGTTTATTAAGTACCAGTATGAGGCAGCTAGGTGTATCCAATTACACCCATATAATGCAATTTCACCAAGTGATTTGATTTTATTTATTATTTCATCATCTTCATTTCACTGAACATGATGAAATTTGGCATATTTTCAAAATGAATGACTCACAATGAAAACACTGAAATAACTGAACAGTTCTTAAAATCAGAAATCTTACTTTAATGACACTATATATATGTGAGTAACATACTCCTCTTTAAGACTATATAAAATGTCATTAATGTGTAAGGTAATTTATATACATATATGTATATATGTATAAAACTGTTTCATAAATATATATATAATTATATATATCTAATTCAATTAAGTTTTCTCAGTTTAAATCACCCTAGAATTCTGACCTTAGTGTCAGAATTTTTGGTTTGATATGTTACCTATGCCAGATTCCCTTTTAAATTGTTATGCAAATGTTGCCATAAAATAAAGCATGCTAAAAAATCAAGATGGGTTTTCAGAGTGAGATTTCTCTAATAACCAGTAAATTATATCATTTACAGAAATCTCAAATTTGAATAGCCAAATAGCCACATTCATTTCAAAAGATCATGGTTCTATATGTGCCAACCAGACATTTAGTGAGATTCTTTTGAGAATACCTAGAACTACACCTTATTTTTTAACAATTATCCCTAATCAGTTCTTACTACATACTCCTAAAGTTGTAAAGATTTTCCTCTATAATTTTCTGTAAGTCTCTAAATCACATGCTGAAATTAAGAGAATTGTTTGTGGTTTTTTTTGTTTTTTAATCATTTTTTCTGCTCTCCAAAGGTTAAAACAAATAGTCTTTTATTAAAGAAATTGAATTTGGGTGAACCATGAAACCCCACAGCAATGCACATGCATACATCTGAAAATCTTATCTAAGAAAAACAAAAACTACATGAAAGTTAAGAGTCTGGAAGTTGCAATAAGTATTCAAGGGTCAAAATTGTGATACATAGTTTTTCCATGAAAAGCCTGCTATAAACCACTTTAAAAATTCCTTCATCTCACTTTCAAAGAAATCTCACATTCAATAAGTAAATGCTCAGGTTGAAATTTTCAGGATTCTGAACTGTATGGTCATTGCCCAAAAAGAAAACAAAGTCCCTAAGCCTGAGAATAAAGCAGAAGAAAATGGAATAGCTGGATTAAGATAAACAATTTTCCTGTGAATGTGCTGTCCAAGAAAAGACGCTGGAAAGTTCCTTGTGGCCCAAAGATGTTTGCCTGAAGTCCAATAACATTTCCTTTCTAGTCCATGCTTCCCAAAGGCATAGCAACCCACATACCATTTTAAAAATCCTAAATTACAAATATATTTTTCAAGGTCTCATTTCTTCATTCCTTCCACCTCATGTTTTCTTGAGATTTTCTGGAGTACAAAACAATAAACCATATAGATTCACCAGCCTTTAAGGCTTGTCACAGCGACATTCCTTTGAGCATTGGCTTTTGCCAGGTTATTTCCCCACCCCTTATCTAGCGTTCTGCACGTTGAATCTTCACGACCAATGCATCAACCACCAAATGATCTTTTCTTTAGATTACAGAACCCAGAATATTTGGTGACTTTCACCTTCCATCAGAACCTGTAACACTTCTGCTTATTCTTTCACCAAAGTGAGGCACCTAACTGCTGCAAGGTTTAACCTGCAGAAAAAGTGATGTATCTATGTAAGGCAGTCCCAGGATGTTGCCTTCACTGTGACATTCTAACCAGAGAAAAAAGGAAAAAAGGAGACATATGCCCTGGGTAATGAAAATGGCACAGAGCCCTTAATCTTCCTTCCCACTGTTTTCTGCACCTCCTTTCCCCCCACTGTAAAAGCCCTCTCTAACTCTGAGTTCCCCAAGATCAGGCACACAGGCATTGGCTTCCTCTTCTTAGGAGACCAACCACCCCTGAGTAAACTGATTCCCACACCACTTGCCTGCTCTATATTAGCTCTCAAGTGGTAAATAGTTGGACCTGCTGCCAGTAACAATTAGGATGAAGCAAAATTTACGGAGATTTAAATGGCCTTTGGTACACTGCAGTGTACTGTGATTTCTTAGCGCGGACAGCAGACTGTTGCTATTTGTTGTTTACCACAAATTCAGGATGCTCTGCCTAATCTCTTTCTTGCACCCCGCAGGCTTAAGAATAACCCTTACCCTTTTCTGTGGGCTTCAGGGACCTCTGTTCACTCCCTGGAGGGGAGAAACATGACTTAACGTGAAGGGCCCAGAGCAAATGTAAATTTTACTTCGGTTCTGCTCCGGCCTGCTTTGTCATTTAGCAATGGTATGATTCATACTGCGTCTCAGCGGTTTACTTTTAATCTTGTCTTTTAAAAAGTATTGATCATATTCAGGAGGTCACAGAAGGGTCCTTATAGTAGATCAAAGATTTTGTAGAAGTGACATTCATTTCAGCTTGAATTCTTACTTACTACATTCTTCTTTTTTGAAACATTTACTAATTTTAGTTTTCAGCATTTTACATTTCACTCCTGTGGTTATAGAGGGGACACCGAATTCGTAAGACCTTCCACTGAAGTAAAGCTCAAGCCTGCCTCTTGGAAAGCTCTGAAGCCGACTTCCCCTCCTCCCCCGTTTAACTATAAACTTTGTTACATTTGACGTCTTGTTTTGACGTCTGGAGCCTCAGAAGATTCAGCTCACTGGGGTTTAGAGGTTCCTGGTCTGTTAAAGAGGATTGTTAGACTTGCTTCTTTACTATAGGTGGAAATCTGTGCATTGTTCTGACCAAGGGAGCTTACAGCCTGTACCTGTACTAGCCAATGAGACTGGTAAACTTGTAACAAACAGAATTGCTGAGCCTGACCAATGAGATGGTACTAAGTGTAACTCCACCCCCTAACAGAGCATTCTGTAACAAGGTATGAAAGCCTGACTTAGGCAAAACCAAGTACCAGCCTCTGTGGGGGGAAGTCCCAGGCTGGTCCACCAGGGTTAGAATGCTAAACTCCTGAGTGTGTCTTCCACTGTCCTGGACTGGCTGCCCTAAGCTGCGACACCTAAGCTGTGCACATGAGCTGATGCTCTGCTGCTTCAGTTACTAATCCCAAATTAACTTCAAAACTATTATTTATGATAATTGATCAGCATATATTTATAGATCCAACATATACCAAAAAATGATGAAGCATTCATTCATCATTCTTACAAACCACTTATGCTAGGGGATTAGTGCATAGTTACTAAACTCTTGCATTGAGAACATAATAAACCAAATATAATGTCTTTGTGGAGCTCAGAATTAACAGATACAGGGACTGGTGAAATAATTACAAAGCAGATGTGACTTGCTACCACATCATGTCATGAAAAAGAAGCATATCAGGTTATGTTATAATCTTTTCTGGAAGAGCGTATGATTCTTCCCTGAAGTAGTGCTAGTGAAATTTAGATCTGGATGACATGTCTAGTCAAACTAGGTAAAAAGTGCAGAGGTGAGAGTGCTAAGTATAACAAATACCATGGCAAAGATCTTGGGTTGGACAAGTTCCCCAGAGAATACAGGGAACTAACAGGAAGTACGTGTGGCTGAAGCAGAGGAAGTAAGGGGGACCTATGTGTAAAAAGAAGCCAAGTTCTATTGCTCCTGCCTTCAAACTGTCTCCTGACTGTGTCCATTTCTCTAAATTGTCACTCCTTCCAACTTTACAAACTGCCTGAATGTTTTCATTGCACCTGATACCTTGGTTTTTTCTCTTTTCCTCCAGAGAGCACGTATTCAATCTATTCCTGATACATGAAAGCTACTAACTTTCTTCACCTGGTTAGTAGATATAATTTTTTAAAAAAAAATATCAATAGCCAGGCATGGTGGCTCACACCTGTAATCCCAGCATGCGGGAGGCAGAGACAGGAGGATTGCTGAGTTTGAGGCTTGCCTGGACTACATAGTGAGCTCAGGGCCAACCTGAACTACAAAGCGAGACCCTGTCTCAAAAAAATAAATAAATAAAAGATATAAATAATGAATACCACTCCCCCATTAACCTCTTTATGTTTTTTAGGTCTCACACTTTTTCCACCTGATAGTAAATTGAATTCTGCCTCTAATTTTTCATTCTTTGCGTGTCAAAACATGTTTTCCTGGTTACTTTAGAGCCTCTGTTATGGGAGATATATATACTTCTCTACTCCTTACCCTCAACTGTAGAGAAAGTTAGTAGCTGCTATATAACTTTAAAGTAGCAGATGAACTAAATAAGGATAATAGAAAGGATAGAGGATAGAAATGACTCCAGTTGACTTTTGTGATTCTCTGGAATGCTACATTGACAATAATTCCATTGCCAAATTTAAGTTCAATTGGACAGAGTGCAAAAATCAATTAGCAATGCCTTCTCTGAACAAGAGAGAGGGAATTTTGTAGAACTAAGGACACACATTTGACATTCATTCTCATTTGACATCTCGTAACTTTAGAGTTGATGAATGTAACAAACAATACAAAAGAAGATACAGTCAAAATCTTAAACAGTGAAGAATTAACTACATTCTTTAGCCTTTTCCATATTGCATAACAAATGCTAGTACACAGAACAATTTAATAAAGAATTATAATTATTTTTATTTCTTTCTTTCAGTAATTCCATCACTCAGAGCTTCACTCAATGGACTTATAACCCAGAACTTTTTGATGGCTGCATTGTATGTAGTTACCGGGGATCAAACTCAGGACCTTGCGCTTGCGAGGGAGGCGCCGGAACCACTGAGCTAAATCTCCGGCCCTAACCCAGAACTTTTTGGCAACAAGTTGTAAATCCCCACCAAGAATTCAGAAACTCTTCATCTTTTACATAAATATATTTGGGAGTTCAACATCATAAGACTTTGGCCTTTTCTCTCCATCACTCCACTCAGCTCTCTATGAGGACTCTACACAAGGACCTGGCAGTTTCAGATTCAGAGAAAAAAAAAAAAGACTAAATCCCATTGGTCCTATTTCACCCACCTAAGTCTTATACTTCCTCCCAATCAACTGCTATTTCCAGGAGAAATAAGGTATTGTATTGACCACGGCAAGGACATAATTCTGTCTTCCTGAGGTATTGTAATCGATTCTGTTTTCTTCTCTATATTTTTCAAAGGTATTCTGAATTCTTCACAATGACTATGTGACATTCCTATAAGAAGAAAGATGCCAACATCATTTATAAGGACTACAAAGAAGCCAGGAGTATTGTTCTGGTATGAATTCTTTTTAAAAATATATGACTAGCATCTCTGAATCTGTCACACTCAGTTCTACCAAAATGAAATCTTATATCTGCCTCAGCTTTTCAAGTACAATGCTACAAATTAAGGCTACTTTTGATCAATGTTATTTTTCACTCTCTCTAAAGAGTATGATTATGATTTTTGCATAAAATTTACTACATAGTATGTAGTAGATTGTGAGATAATTTGGTTTAAGATGTACTTGATATGGTAACAAAACATGTTTAAAATACTGATCTTTTTCTTTGTTTTATACAAAGACCTACTTATTCTTGTGTTTTATTTTTCACCATTGTTTGGAGCACTGAAAGATGTTTCTAAGTATAGACATTCCATGTAAACATTGAAACAAAAGAACAATGTTAATTATATAAATTCAGGAAAAGCCTTGTATACCAAAAGCTCATCTCTGGTATAATGAATACCCTTAACAGCACTACCTTTCGTGTATTCTGTTGAACCCGTGCCAAGTACTGCATGTGCTTTCCTCCAGGACTGAAAGTGCATTGTTGGGCTCTTGGAATGAATTCTTAAGATCTTTCACTATAAAAAAGACAATGAAATAAGGCTCCAGGTAACATGGAATAAACAGAGCTGCAGCAAAGAGTATCCCCATCAAGAGTGTGCCTTCCCTTCAGTTTTAGGCAACAATGCAGCCAGGTGAACCTGCATCTTGCTTAGTATCTGAATCCTGTAGGATTCCATCTTCTGTACATCTTGAAAATTCCTAGGGAAATGCTCCTTTTTACTTCAATATAAATAAGCTCTACTGTACTCATAGCTTTGCTTGTCTCAGTGAAACACATAAACAGGCTTAATACATTTGGTGGGGGGGGGGGGCTCCCAGGCAAAATGTTTAGATCGCGAGCATGAAGAGTTAATCCCAGAAAGGCACCCACTGAAACTTGGTCAATTGGCCTTGAGATCTATGGGCTGTACCTAGTCTCCTTGTTTAAGAAATAGGGAGATATCAGTGTGACCAACAATGGCATTTTTCATATTTCTCATCTACCACATTTTACACTTCATTCTGCTCTGCAGGATCTTCACACAAACTAGTCCACAATCCGGGTAACTCTTCCATCACTGCTCCCCTACTCAAATTCTTTTTTTAATCGAGTTTATTGGTACATTTTACATATATATTATGACCACACTCAACATTAAAAATCTGTACCTGGGCCGGAGATTTGGCTCAGTGGTTCCAGTGCCTGCCTAACAAGTGCAACGGTCCTGAGTTCGATCTCCGGTAACCACATACAATGCTGGGCGTGGAGACTCACGCCCACCAGCAATCGATACCACATACATACCACAGTGCTGGGCGTGGTGGCTCATGCCTGTAATCCCAGCACTCGGGAGACAGAGACAGGAGGATTGCTGAGTTCCAGGCTTGCCTGGACTACATAGTGAGCTGAGGGCCAGCCTGAACTACAAAGCAAGAACCTGTCTAAAAAAAAAAAAAATCTGTAACTGTACATGATGCATTTTTTAATTGAATTCTTTATTGGTGCAATTTATATACATCTCACAATCACATATAACATTGGGGAATTTGTAGCAGTATATGACATAAGTTAATTCTCATTTTTACCCATATCCCTACCCACCCACACCTTCCCACCCCCTTTATACTTTTATTTTCTTTCTGAATCATGTTTATTCCTTCCCTTCATTACATTCCTACACCAAATTTCCTATGTAAATTTCCCATTCTATAAAAACTGTCATACTTTCTAGAGCTTACTTCCATCTACAGGTGTTCATATCAAAGAGAAGATCCGATATTTCCTATCTGTGATCTATTTATTTCACTTATTAGTATAACCTCCAGGTGTCTCCACTTGCACATAAATGAATTGATCTTGTCATTCTTTGTGGCAGAGTAATACTCCATTTTATTTAAAAACACACACACACACATCTTCTTTAGCCAGTCTCCAGTTGATGGGCATTTGGGTTGTTTCCAAGATTGAGCTATCACGAACTGAGCTGCTATGAACAATGGTGTGCATCTGTCTTTCCAACGTGATTTTAAAAATTCTTTTGGGTATATTCCTAGCAGGGGGATAGCAGGGTCAAATGGGACCCCTAGTCCTAGTTTTCTGAGAAATCTCCACACGGATCTCCATAATGGTTGCACAAGTCCCCAAATGATGCATTTTGATTCTCATAATTTCCCTTTCCTCTGCCCACCCTACCCTACCACTCTCAGCCCCCAACCCCCTGCATAGAAAAGCTTTGTTTCCATTTGTTTTCACTATCAATTTTTTCCTTCCTTCTTTATTTTCCCCTAACCCCATAATACGGCAGCCCCAAATTCCTATCCTTCCCACTTTTCACATAGGTCTCTCCAGCTCTACTCTACTATATGCTACTTCTAGAAGAGATTAAACATAACCTAAAGTTTACATGCACCACTGAAAATACGGTTTGTCCTTTCTCTTTTTGTCCCTTTCTTTTTGAAACCAAAAGAAATGGATGAAAACTTAGGCATCTTAAACCAGTATGCAAAATTCCTAAGAAAACAGATGTATCAACAGATAGATGTATACACACATATGTACATAAATATAAAATAAGGATGTCAAGGTTCTCAAATCACCATAAAGGCAATAGCTCTAGACAGGTACATATTAAAAACTACTTTACTGCATAAGTTTTTCTCAAATATCTACATGGATATATGTCTAGATTTCATTCTCAGGAAACAATAAATATGGAAACAAAGGAATAGCTGAATTTTAAAAAAACCTAAACTTGTGTTTCAGTGCTTGTCAAAAATAAAAATTGAACTCCACTATAATTACTTTTTATCAAAACTTATCTCCCCATCAACATTTTAATTCATAGACTCAAAGTACAAATAAATAAGAACCAGTCATGTAAAGAAAATTCTGCCTGGCCTTTTGTCTAGTGTGTTATTTCATGTACCTGTACCCTGAAGTAAAATCTGTTGTTTTGCATCAATTGTGAGAGTCATGTAACTGTTACACCAAAACAGTAATATATGGGTCTTGTGCTTTTGTTAGACACTTACAAATGCCACATTTCTATAGTTTAGGTACAAAATTTAAATACCTATTTTAACATAGCAATTTCCTTCTCACAAAGCAAAATTGCTTTGGTAAATTATAGCAAACAACATAATACTGTAAATTACATCAAATAACATAATACCATGGTGCCTGGGTTCAAGAACTTAATTCGTTCCACAGTTCTGGGGAAGTTGGCCATGGTCATGTTTGTGTGAGAAAGATGGTCATGGTCATGTTTGTGTGGGGAAGATGGCCCTGGCCATGTCCATCACCTGATTCGGAATTCATGAATGGAGACAAATTTATACTGAATGCTTCTGTTTGTGAATAAAAAAGTTTTTAAACCACAGTTTTATTGTAGCATATTTTGCAACCTTTGAAAGAATATGTTAAATGTTATACAGAATTTATTAAAATGTTTATGATTTTATATATAGAAAAGTGAATTAGAACATACTGTGTAATAAAAAATATAAAGAGAAAGACAAGTCTTTAATGAAATTTGGAGTAATTATATTTTCTATGACGTTGATAATAATTTTCCTCATTAAAAAGAAAAATGTATTTATATTTAGCTCTCACTCCATTTTTAACAAATATTCACAGATGTGCTAGATCAAAGTATGAAAAATTAAAGTGTCAACATTTCTTCTTTTAAACAGCCCCCTGCGGAACATAAATCTTTCTTTTATAGCTTCCTTTGTTTAACATTTCTCAGTTGACTTCTTTTCCTCCTGGTGACTAATATTCAACACTGAGTTAATTTTTTTTCAACTCAGAGCAAGTATTTCTACTGCTCAAATTTTTCTCTGTATATCATACTAATTTTATAGAAAGCACAGGCTTTCACCTTTCATGAGATTATCACCAGAAAGTATATGCACATTTTCATTGAAAAATTTCATGTTTATAAAGCTTAGAAAGTATCAAATTTATATATACATATATGTATGTGTGTATGTATGTGCATGTACTTTGATTTTGTGACTAGAAAGGAAAATAAAAGTCATTGTAGGAAAACGTTAATGATTCATATAAAAGTGTAATTGGTTATCAGACTTAAAATCCTTAACATATGTATGGATGCTATATCAGGGTAATTTGGATTTAAATATTCTAGTATTTGGTGCCACAATTTTTCAAATTTAAGAAAGAACATGTTACATATCCATGGATGATATGCCACCTTCATTAATACACAGAACTGTATTATATTCTATTCTGTAGTTATTAAGTGCATTAATATGTCTGCTGGAAAAATATATCAGTGGAATGAAGATGATAAATATATTATCTCAGATAAGTATTTTCTGCCAAATGAGTTTATAAAAACAAAAATCTTCTGACTCCATTTAAAATTTCATAATTTGCAGCTAAGAGATTGTAGATTTATACTGTGTGTGAGCTGCAGTGTTTGAGCCAGTGGAGAGGTACCCATGTCCACTTCTGGAAACATTCATTAAAAGTTCGTCCGTGCTCCCCCAGCCTCTTTTCCTATCTTTATTCAGGAAATGATCTATGAAGTGTGTGTGCTTTTTAGTCCTTTGATTTTATTGAGGAGTGTTTTCAATAAGTAATTTACGGACAGTTCACTTAATTCACTTAAAGTAAATTAATCTATGAGTTTTGACATTTGTATATACCTGTGGGATCAAGCCTACAATCAAGACAAAACATTTCAACGCCTTAAAAGATTCTTGAGACCCCTTTTAAATACATTTATTCTCATGTTCTCCATCACCCTGACCACTCACCCACTGTCTCCATTTTCCACATGGATAATTTTGCACTTCATATTACTAGAGCTACATAATATGCTCTTCTTCTGTGTTTCATCTTTTCATGCTATGTCTGTAAAACTTCATGTTACTGCATTCATCAGGAGTCCTCTTTATTCTGAGTATCATTCTAAATGCTTTAGAACAAATCATACAGGGCAAATTCCTTGCTTATATTGCCTTTCAGTTTTGTTAATCTTTGTGATACATACTTATGTGTATCAATGTTGGGTGAGTAAATACTGCTGTTGTGTCTCCTTAATTAATTTACCCTTTTGTCACTGCATAATGACATTTATTTCTTGTGACAAAAAGTATATATTTTTTGAAAGAATAATTTATTTAGGTTTAAAGTAGCTACTGGCAAGCACTATTGCTATTTTGTCGTTGATTTGTTGTTCCTTTGTTCCCTATTTCCTCTTTTGCTAGATTTGTTATGATTTGATGATTTGTGTGTGTGTGTCTTGTGTCTTGATTTATTAACTTTTGTGCACCTGTGGTAGTTGCAGTTATAACAGGGCTCACAGAAAATACAAGTATCCTGGTCCATTTTAGCTACAGAGTAACTTAAATTTTAATCACACATGAAGACTACACTTCTAAGACCCCCATTCACCCACAGTTTTTACTTCTTATGACACATCTATCCATTTTATATTTTGTATTAATTAAACAATTTTTTAGCAGATTTTGGTTATGTCAGGGTATATATTTCACAGTGTATAAATTTTGTGTTTTGTGATGTTCAGGAATTTTTATCTTTCATCTAGACTGTTAAATGCTTTAGCATAAGTCTTTATAATACTCTCATTTATCCTTCTAGAATCTAGTCATAACTCTTCTTTCATTACTTATATCATGTTCATATTCTTTTCTTTTTGTTCCAGTTATTCCAGCTAAGGATATTTCAATTTTATTGTTTTTAATTAATAAGATGTAAACAGTTTTAGGTTCATAGAAATATCAAGCAGGAAGCACAGAGTTCTCACATACCACACTCTTCTCCTACTTTCTCCTACTATTAACATCTTAGATTACTGTGATGCACCTGTTAAAAGTGGAGGAACCAATATGGATAAATCATTAAAAATTGGAATCCATCTTACATTAAATTTCACTTATTATGTTGTATATCCTTTGGGTTTTGCCAAATATGTAGCATGTATCCACCATTATTATACCATACAGTAGAGTTTCAAATTCCACTCTGTTCCTAGAGGAGAATGAAAATTCTTCCATGTTCCACTTATTTGTCCTTTCCTCCACGACTACATGGAGGTCCCTTCTCTGAGATGTCTTGCAGGATGCAGTTTCTCCAGATTGCTCTTCCACCAATATACATTTAAGTCTCTATGTCTTTTCATGCCATAATGATTCATTTATTTTTATCATTAAATAATAGTCCATCTTCTGTTGTAGCATAATGTTTATCCACTGGTCTACCAAGTGACAAACTGGTTGAGCTCCAGTTTTGTTATCAATAAGTAAAGCTGCTATTCTGTGACATATGAACCAAGCATATTTTCATATACTTACTCTTTCATGAGGTGTCTGTTCAGCCTTTTTTCTCAATCTTTTCATTTTCCTCTTTAAAAAATTGATTTCTTCTCTTGTTGAGTTTTTAAAGTTACTTGTGCAATTTGAATACTAGTCTTTTATCAGTTATTTCTTTAAAGATTCTTCTCCTAATTTGTGACTTAACATTTCATTTCACTGGCATATTTCACAAAGCAGAAGTTTTAATTTCAACGAGGTCCAATTCATCAAGCTTTTTCTCTGCTGGGTCTCATTTTTCCATATTATACCTTAAAATTCATTTCCAGACATCATCATTTAAATTCCCAGAGTCTTAAAAGTTTTTGCATTTGACTTTCTTATGTGGTACATTTTGGGTTACTTCTGTAAAAGTGTGAAGCCATTGTCTAATTTTTGCATGTGCATATCTAGTAGCTTTTCCAACATCTTTTGAAAGAGTCTATCCCTTTTCTATTGAATTATCTTTGCTCCTTTGCCAAAGAGCAGTTGACTGCATTTGTATGCATTTATTTTTAGGCAATGAATTCTGTTGCACTGATACATTTATCTGTTCTTTCACAATGACCACACTGTTGGTTACTATGGCTCCATGACAACCCTTGGCATTGGGTGGGCTCAGCATTCTCCCTTTGTTCTTCTCTCAAGTATTGTGTTAGGTCTTTTGGCCTCACCACATAAACATTAGAATGTTTGTTGATATGCACAAAGTACCTGGCTGGAATTTTGATTGGGATTGTACTGAATCTGTAAGTAAAATGAGAAAATGTAACATCTTGATAATATTAAGTTTTCCTCCCAAGGGAATGAAATAACATTCATTATTTAGATCTTTTAAGTTCTGTGATCAGAGATTTGCAATTTTTCTCATACAGATTTGCACATTTTTAAAAATTTGTATCTTTATTGGTACATTGTATGTACACACCACGGTCACAGTCAATATTGGGAATTTGTACTAGTATATGATATGATTTAATTCTCATTTTTTCCCATTTCCCTACCCACCCAACAACCCCCACCCCCTAAATACATAAACTTTGTTTTCCTTTTTTTTTGAGATGGGGTCTCACTTTGTCGTTCAGGCTGGCCCTGAGCTCACTATGTAACCCAGGCAAGCCTCGAACTCTGCAATCCTCCAGCCTCTGCCTCCCGAGTTCTGGGATTACAGGTGTGAGCCACCATGCCCGGCTGTTTCCCCTTTTTTTTTATTACTGTCACATTTTTTTCTTTGCCTCTCATTACTCATCCCTCCACATTTCCCTTTGAATATTTCCTATTTCACAATATCTATCATACATTCTAGAACTCATTTACAACTTCAGTTTCTCATACCAGAGAACAGATATGATATTTACACATCTGTGACCTATTTATATCACTTATGAGTATGTCCTGAAGGTACATCCATTTGACTATAAATGACTCAAATTTATCATTCTTTAAGGCAGAGTAATACTCCATTTTATAGAAAAACCACATGTTCTTTATCCAGCCTTCAGTTGAGGGGCATTTGGGTTGTTTCCAAGATTTAGCTAATCACAAATTGAGCTTCTTTTGTGAAAGTTTTACTTAAGCATTTCATTTTTGGTATTGTGTGTTACTGTTTGATCCAGTAAGCTGAGATTCTCTAACCACATGTCCAGCTCTACAGTGCGCAAAGGCAGCTCCTCATATGCTCTCAGGTATCTATTATCTCGAACAGGGGTCAAATTTGAAATTGGATCATTTGTTTTCTCTTCTGGGGATGAAAGTGAAACATCCAAGTAACAAAATGTCAGACATCAAACCAAAGTTAATTTTATTATTTTTGTAAATATTGATATTATTAATTTGACAAAATTTTGACATTATGAATTGTCCTTATTTTATACCTTATTGATTTCTTATTATATCCTTCCTTCTGCTTATTTTTGAGCCTACTTTGCTCTTCTTATGAGGTGTTTTCAGGTGAAACATTAGATCATTGATTTTAGAATTCTCTTGCTCTAATATAAATATTTAAAGTAAATTAAAAGAAGTTTCCTCTAAACATTCCTTTTCCTGCATCCTTCAAATTTGGATGAGTTGCAATTTACTATCATTTAGTTTTAAATATTTCCAATTTTCTTTGTAATTTAACCATTGACATAGATTTAGAATATTTAGCCTCGTTATCAGTTATTTGGATTTGAAAGCTATCTGATTGTTATTGACTTCTCATTTAATTTTGCTGTGATATGAAAACATAATCTGTATCAACGTGATCTTTCAACATGGATTCAGTCTTATTTTAGTTCTTGGCATATGCTCTATTTCAGTAAATGTATTGTGTGATCTTGAAACTGATGTGTATTCTATAGTTGTTGGGTTTAGAGTTCTATAAATATAAACTAAGTCAAGGTGATTGATAGAAAAAAAAAAACCTGTCAAGGTCAAAATTCTATATCCAAGAAAAATATCATCCAAAAATAAAGGTGAAATAAAGAAATTTTCAGGTGCATGAAACAGGAATTCCTTACTTCAGAACTTCAGTGTAAGAAATGCTAACAATATTGATACCAAAGGAAATTTTCATCCTCAAGAATGGATGAAAAACACTGGAAATCATAAGTGTAAATATACATATAAGGATTTTTCTCTTACCTTTAAAATATACATTCCTGTTTAAAGAAAAATCATAATAGTATTAGGTGGAATTTATAGTTACATAAATAATGCATGTAATAGTGTCATTCATTTATTGAGCCTCAAGGGCTACAGAAAAAGAAATTAGTAATAAAACTCAGTTGGATAAATAATGCATAATATCCCCCAAAATCTTCAAATTTTACTAACTCATGAATTTTTACCAGACTTCAGAAAAATAGATTAATAAAATAATTTAACTATTGAAAATTAACCTAAATTGAACGTTTTGAGTAACTGTGAGTTTGGATGAAAATCTTGAGGTTACCTAGTATTTTAAACCATTCTAATCCCTAGGCAGAGTGGTGGCTCATCCAAGGTCACAGCAAAAACCAGGGCATTGTCCTCAGACTCCTCAGCAAGTTCTGATTTTGTTCTTTTGATTTCTTTTGTTCTTAGTTGCCATGGCGCCCTGTTCCACATTACCACTAGCTCTCTCTTCGACTTTTTTTAACATCTACTTTTTTGGAGTTTTCTATAGGCAGGAACTGCTTCTCCTATTGCTCCTATAACCTTTCTGCTTATACATAATGGGGCTCTACAAATAAGAGACTTGAAATTTTTTCACTGAATAAAGGAACCCTTGCAAATTAAAAACTCATGAAAACTTCAGAGAGACTTGAAGGGCCTTGTACACAATAGGAAATCTTTACCTTCACTGCTTGGAGGATAAGTAGAAGAGGTGGAGTCTCTGGCAACTCAGCCACTGTGTCTTTCTAGGCCATCCTGAGAGGATTTGCTAACTCAGGGACAGCGTCTCCTTCCTAGGCTCACCATGTGTTCTCAATGAACTTATTATTTTTCTTTCAGCTTCCCTATAATTTGGACTGTTTACTTTAATAAATTAAACATGTTCCTCTAAGTTGTTATTTAAATGAGAATTTGAACCATAGCATCTCGTACTAGAAACAAAACAAATGGTAATAGAGCTATTTGTAGCAATGCTAACAAAGAACACCAACGTAATTCCCAACAAATTATCTTTTAAACAGAATAAAAAACTGTTCTATTTTCAAATGATCCTTTGGACCTCAATTCCTTTTTTTTTTCATCGCCATAAGCTCCTCTACTGTAGAAGACATGACTCTTCCAAATAAATATATCTTTTTCAAAGTTTTATTAATTCAAAAGAAAGTGCATAAACATAAAGAGCTTGGCCAATCAATCGAAGCGGCAACCATACTGAATGGTATTTGTAGAGCACCTAGAACCTTTTAAAGCATATTTTCGCCTATAAAAATTAAACAAATTTTTGTCAAAAGTGACTATATTTGAAAAGTTTATTTAGGCATTCATAGTGCTATTCTTGCCATAAATTACCTGGACCTCTAGAACTCTCGAGCTAAGTAAACGATTAACACCATCTGTTCTACCTGTGGCTTCCTTTCTAGGTCCTCTCAAGAATCCTTGTCCATTCTCACGCATGCTTGCTCACAGGTGGATGTGATAGAATTCTCATCTATTTTTCTGGATTTAAATCCCTCAAAACACGTTTACATTACGAATTACTCTTCCAAATGCATTTATTTCAACAGTCAATTCTTTGCTTAAATTTCACCAGTAATTCCCATCACTTATTTTAAACACTGCAGATTCCTTGGTCTCACATTCAAGAGTCTCACATTCTGCGACCCTCAGTTTAACTACTCACACTTCACTCGCCACCACGCCTACCCCTCCCATCCTGCTGAACACGTGCATCCCGTCACGCCTTCCTCCTGCTTGTCTCTGATCCTAACGTCCTACTGGGGCAGCCAAGCCCCAGGTGCCTGTCCTCTCATCACTTGCTGAAACATGGCCTAAAGCACGTCTTAGACTTGGGATCACTTGACATTTGATTTGTAACTCTTGTTGTCATCTTAGTATTTAATTTGTTTGTTTTTCAAGGCTTAATTTTAAGCAACATTGAAAAACAGCTGCTTTCTTAACTAGGACTAGGGGTCCCATTTGACCCAGCTCTCTCCCTGCTAGGAATATACCCAAAAGAATTTTAAAAATCACATTGGAAAGACAGATGTACACCCTTGTTCATAGCAGCTCAGTTCGTGATAGCTCAATCTTGGAAACAACCCAAATGTCCATCAACTGGAGAGTGGATAAAGAAGATGTGGGTTTTTTATAAAATGGAGTATTACTCTGCCATAAAGAATGACAAGATCGATCCATTTAGGTGCAAATGGAGACACCTGGAGGATATACTAATAAGTGAAATCAACAGATCACAGATAGACAAATTCCGGATCTTCTCTTTGGCATGAACACCTGTAGATGCAAATGAGCTCTAGAAAGTAGGACAGCTTTTATAGAGTGGGAAATTTCCATAGGAAATTTGGTGTGGGAATGTGACGAGGGAATGGAATAAATATGATACAGAAAGAAAATAAAAGAGCATGTATAAAGGAGGTGAAGAGGTGTGGGTGGGTAGGGATATGGGTAAAAATGAGAATTAACTTGTGTCATATACTGGTACAAATTCCCCAATGTTATATGTGATTTTGAGATGTATATAAATTGTACCAATAAAGAATTCAATAAAAAAACAGCTGCTTTCTTAATCATGGGTCCCTAACCTTTCTTAAAAATGACTGGGAACCAATGGCCACATAATTCATTTTTTCTAGTTTATTTTTATCTTTATTGGTACATTGTATATGCATAATTCATTTTTTTTCTTCTTCTTGCACACATAAAATTACAAGCTAAAGAGGTCCAGACTTCATTGCAAGAAATACTGAGTCTGTCTTGAACGGTAGTTTCCTAATACCTGAAATGGAGATAATTATAGCACATATCTCTCAAAATTACTATGAGGATCAAATAAATGTGAAATCTATAAAAAGTGTTAAACTGCTGCTGCAGAGAAAGCAATCAATGAGTAATAAGTAGTTTTACTACTTTCATGTTGTCGTTATGGTTTTTCTTTTTACTCTGCACAAGTTTTTAAAGCCCAGAGACGGAGGTGGCTGAGGGGTGGCTGAGGTACATTTGGCTGTGAACAGTGGATTTAACTCAGTTTTCTTTGCTCCATGTCTCTTTATTTCTTCGAGCCCTGGAAAGTGAAGCCATTCATGACAAGAGATTTAAAAATACAGCAGTCAGAGCTGGGACTTGGGGGATTTTAAAGCAAGTATTGCCCTGCTTTAATCTGAAGCTATAGAAAACTAAGTACTGCCAGAAAGTCACTGGATAAGGTATGCACCTAGTCATTCATGCATGCCAGACACTCTTTGTATCTCATTAACAGAGATACTAGCATACTGAAAGTCACCTGCAGATGAAGTCGAAAAGCAAAGCCAAGGCCACACAGGCACTGAGGATGCAGCATTGCTGCCCGCTGGGAGAGACCACACAGCAACTTTCCATTGCATACAAGTGCCAAGCCACTGCTAGGAGACATCATTTGCTAGCCATTTCTACTGTACTGAAGGATACCATATCTAGATTGACCTAACTTTAGGAAAAAAAGTAACTTTTCCACAGACTGTGGAAACAACCCTTCTTCCAGTACCGAGGAAAGATCCGAGGGACTTCTGACTGAGATTATCTCCACGGACATTGTTTATTCATTAATGTCTCTCTCTGTCGCCCTGGCTAGGCTCAAACTTCAGATCTTCTTGCCGCCACTTCCCAGGGTGCTGGGATTACAGGTAAGCACCTCCATGCTCAGCTGAGACAACCCATGCTCAATTCCTTGTCTTCCTTCCTTCAACTTTTATTTCTCCCTTCGTTCTTCTTTCCCTCTTCTCCGTTTCTCCTTTTTTTCTTTTTTTGCACATGGTATGAATCTGCTGCCTGTGCTAAGTGTGAAGCCATAGAAGTCAAGGCCTTTCTCATTTCTTCCACCCTATTTTTCTTGCCTTATAAAAATATGGCTGTAAGTGCTGGGCATGGTGCCTCACACCTGTAATCCCAGCACTCGGGAGGCAGAGGCAGGAGGATTGCTGAGTTCGAGGCTTGCCTGGACTACATAGTGAGCTCAGGGCCAGCCTGAACTACAAAGTGAGACCCTGTCTCAAAAAAAAAAAAGGCTAAACTCATTTTAGATATTTTACTCAAGGGAGGAAGAGATCAAGACTAATTATTTAGGATGAGTGGCTCTCTCATTGGAAAGATGTCCTTGTCTCAAGACTAACAAAGAAACCAACATTCTTATTCCCCAAACTAAATTGTCTTGAATTATAGTCTCAATTATGAACAAGAACTAAAATGGTTAAGTCTAGATAAAAATTACATTGCAAGTTCCCTTCACAATGATAAACACCATATCCTGATCACAAGATTCTGATGTCTAGATCTTCATAAAATTGAAAGATTTTGTAACTGTTTTTAATAAGTTTTATTGAGACTAGTAAATTCCTTGGTTTAGAGAAGTGAAATTGGTTTCATATTGAAATCAAGAGGAAAATAGCAATAAAGAGATCTTTCACAGATACATGAAATTCCTTAAGAATTTGCAGTTCAATTTTATTCATTATTTTCTTCTTTTAAAGATTATTACAAGACATTTTTATAGAAATACACATAGGGATAAGATGAACTATGTTTAGGCTTCTTGAAATACATTTCTTCTCATTAATGGACCAGGTTCTTTTTCTATCTTAACCCTGATCTGTCTTATCACATTGTTAAGATTAAAGCATTTCCTAAATATTTTAATGTCAAATAAAACCATCACCTTCATTAGCTTGAGGAAATGAGAAAAATCAAATTGATGAGAGGTGTCAAGTGTACTAAGTTTTCAGATTGTGGCAAATAGTCCAGTCCTGTGCTGGTTATTAATAGTAAAAGGTTGGTACAAATTCTCCAATGTTATATGTGATTTTGAGATGTATATAAATTGTACCAATACAGAATAAAAAATAGTAAAAGGTAACCCATTTACACGTTCACATATATACCACTTGTGCGTGTGTGTGTGTACACACATGCACATGCAATAATGATGGCAATTTAAATTCTCCCTCGGAGATTTGGCATACAAGCTATCTCAGCATCCTTTTACTTGAGAAGCATTAAAAGCAAAGCAAATGTCAGGATAACATAAGCAGCATTCTTAATCCATAGCAATGTCCTTCTGCCCTTGACACCTGGCTTTCCAAAAGATAAACTGAGATTACATTCTCCTTTGAATTTGTGAGAACACGTTTTTATGCCATTTATTTGGTCATGAGCTAAATATGTAAATCCTTTAAGTGTGTATCTCCCAAATTAAGAACTTTTTTAAATCCTAGATTCAGGCAGGAACTATTAAGAAACTTTTTACAGATGGCAATTATTGCTGACCACAAAATACCAATCCTAACAGCAGTCTAGTAACCAAAAATTATTACTAGGACTCTGGAAGAACTTAAATTCTGGGGATCAATTTATGCAAGAAGTAGGTAAGATTGAAGATGGACAAAAGGGAATTCTAAGAATGCATGGGGTTTACATTTTAAGGAAAGATCAGGACAAAAGCATAAGAGCATAGACAATCATTTTGAATTTCAGAACTCAAAATCTGGCTTGCAAACTGTATGCTACAATTGCTTTACTCCCTTTGATGAGGACAAATCTCTTTTTAACCGCAGTGAACATTCAGCAATGCAATGTATAGTGCAATCATTAAATCAATGAGGCAGCTTTTAGAAGCAGCCTTATGGTAATGAGCCACTCACAGCTATCTCCCTTTGTAGCACTCAGCCATCATTTTATTTCACTTTGCTCTTCTGACCTCAGTATTGGTGTTTTATTTTACTACTACAAGGAAGATATTTTGAGAGCAAATTCAATCTTCAGTTGCACATTCTCCAACTCTGATGTTGCTTGGTGGTATCCAAAAATGTAAAAGAAGAGAAACGGCAAAGGAATAAAAATTCTATTTCAGTGTTCAATAGTTTTTACTGACATTAGTTCCTTCTTTTATAGAAGTTGTTAAATAACCAAAACAATCAACAAATATTTATTATAGATCAACTTTATTCAAAGCACTATCGTAGCTATGGTAGGTAGCTATAAATTAAATCATATGTCACCTTCTAAGAGCTTATATCAAGTGGAGAATGGCAAAAATGTGTGGCTCACTTATGAGCTCCTATGGATATTTCTTTCCAATTTGGGTACAATAAACTCCTAACCAGCAGAATGACTTCAGAATCCTTCTTGATCATTAAAATTAGTAGGCAAGATGAAACATATTTGTCATTGATGATCCAGAGAGACAGAATGAAGATTAAAGAACAGAATAGATTAAAGAAAACAACTAACAGACAGTAGAAGATATACTCTAAATGAATGACACAGAATTTCAAAGGAATAATTGCCCACTGTGATAGAGAAAGAAATCCTTTCAAAGGACTTTAAACCTTGGCTAGTCAGCTTCAGAACATAACTGGAATTCAACTAGAAAGAAGGAAGAAGAATATTTCTGATAGGAAGAATGGCACCAAAGATACTGAGGCGAAAACAAATGAACACCATGAGGGATAGCAGAAAATGGATCATCTTGATTAGAGCAAAGATTCATGTGGGGAAAACCAGAAAACAGGATCAGAAAGGAAGTTGGAAGCTGATTGCAAAGGGCTCCAAATGCCACGCTTGTGTGCAAACTTGGATCTATTTTTCATTTAATTCTGACTTGAACTGGCTGCAACCCAGTTTTAGCTCTAGTTGGAATGACATCCAGAGTCCGGAGGTGGTGTCTCCAGGATCTCTGGATCCTTCAGGCTCCTCTGGTTGCCTTCTACAAGGCCACAGGAGAAGAGAACACAGAAAGGAGACTGCACACATTCCTGTCCCTCACAGCTTTCCTGTCAGCCTGTGGTTTGGACAGAGGTTTGTTCCTCTTTCTAGTCAGCTCTCATCAAGTTCCAGTCACTTCTTCATTTCTTTGTCCCTAAAAAGTAGAACAGCCACTAAGTACTTTTCCATCTTCTATTAGTTCCCTTGACTCAGCTAATCTCCATAAAGTGTCTCCTTACTGTTTCTCTAGTGAACGCTTTGAGTACACCTCTCTTTCTTGCTAGGATTCTGACCAAGACAAAGATCAACCATCGAAGATGTTAGTTTTACCCCAATTTGAAGCATTAAGCATTGAATACATTCATGTGTTAAAATATCACATGATTAACCATACATTTGTATAATTTTGTTTTATGTATATTTAATAAATATGCTTAAATCTCAAGAGAACTAGTTGTGTGCCAAGGAATTAACTCTCCTGAAGCTCTCCATCCCCTCCCTTATGTACATGCTAGCCTGTGAACAGCTTAAGACAGGAAACAAAATGGATTTACCATAAACACCAGTGCTAATGGGTTATAAGTAGCAGCCTAGCTTTCTAGCTTTGCTAGGAAAGTTTTTACAATTAAGGGTTGATATCTTCCCTGGATATAGTGCCTTCTTTTCACTTATCTATATTGCCTCATTCTACCAAATGTCTATCAAAACGATTGTCAAGATGTGACACTCAAGACCCAGCCACATTAATGACCATTTTGTGATCCTCAGCACTTAAAGTCCAGCTAACTGGCTGTTACTTTGAATCACCTGGAAATGTTTGATGGGAACTTACTAGTCCTTGACTTTGATGGACACACACTCTACACCGAAGATCTTTATGAACCTCCTTCCTCATTAAGGTTTTTAACTTACATCACATAAATAAATGGTTCCACTAGGGTCATGCTCAATACTAGGATCAAGATACATCAGGAAAAGAATTTCCTCAATAACCATAGGCCTCACCAATCTTAAAGTTTCTCCCATCTGTCTATAAATATGTTTCACATAAACAAGTGAATGATTAAAAGGATTATTACAGTAAAAGATACATATACTGTCATTATCAGCCTCCACTTGCATTGAACATATCCCATTCTTGGCAATGGCTCTCTTATAATTTTTTTTCTTAATTTAAACATTCAATGTGCATTTTATCATCTCTTATATATAACTTGCGCCATCATTCCATCACTCTTTTGTAACCATATTTCCATCCCCCTAGTGCTGCATCTCTACTCTGGGAAATTTAAAGGCCCTCCCTGGGAAGAGTTCAGTCAAATCTTTAAGAGGTATTCATCTATTAGCATCGAACACAGTAAATCTCTCCCTCTTTGTTCCAATGCTGTATAATTAGTACATTTTAAGTTTCACTAGGTCTCACTGGAACTATTTTGAGGGTTTTTGACTTCAAAATAAAATGAACTAATGCATTTTGTTAAGTTGACTCTATTGGCCACTATATGACTATTTTTTTGTGTGTGATTTATTTAATTATTTATGTGATTTTATTAATACATGTTTCCAGTACCTAATTTACATTCCTTATGGGGAACTTGTACATAACACATTTCAATTCCTTTTCTCTTTGATTTTGCCTCCCCTCCCTCTCCACCCCCTTTGTGCATGGTCCCCTTTCTCTTTGAAAAAGATCTCTCCCTACTTTGTATCATTTTTTTATTTTGCTCTTTATTTATATGTTGGGCTTCTCATAGAAGAGAAAACTTGTGTGTCTGACTTGTTTCAATTAACATTATGATCTCAAGGTGCATAACCTTTTTTTTGAAGGATTCAGAATTTTTCATACATGTTCAAGACTGATAGACTGATACCTTCTATTCTTTTTCAGAGAGCAGATTTGACACCATCTGATTTCTTATACCAAAATGTTGCAACAGCATTTGACTCCAAGTAAATATAATAGACCCTGGGATCAGAAATGTAAAAATTGTGAGAGTTCCTGTTTCTTGCAGTGTAATGAAGTTCTGGCATGTGTTTCTTTGGAATTTTGGTTCTGAGAAGATATGCATGTCTAATAAATTGTATTAGATAGGTATGATTCGTCAAAGTGCTATCAAAAAAGGAATATGTTAACCGTATTGCTGAATTACCCAAATATATATAGAGAGTTCAGGATTATCATAGAGCCTTTCAACAAAACAAGACAAACCTTAATTCATTTGGATTGCTAATGCCTGAGAAATATCACTACTCTTGGTTTTCAGTCCTTTCTAATAGGCCATAGTAACTGATCCATGCTGTCATAAATAAAATGAGTACTTCATGACATTCACAGAAAACCTAACAACAACAGCAACAGCAAAAACACATGCCCATGTCTTCTTAAATTTTCTGACTGAATTTTTGTGGCATCATTTACAGAGATTGTTCCTATCACTTTGAGAATGTAAAAAATGCTTTCAACATTAGCATGTTTTACACTGTATTTTGTCAGATCTATCATAGAGCATCACATATAGCCAACAAATTCAGATCCTGCAGAAAACTATGCCTAGTACCGTGACGATCAGTTAAAACACACAAGGTATATATCTTTACGGCGTGATCACCAATTGCAACTACTTTTTATAGTCACCATTATTCATCCAGCCACCATACTCATGTCCCAGTAGCTGTACATTACTCTTTCTAGAACAGACACTACAAGAATTTTCTGAAGAGTTTTAGGGCTTCTCAGATTTCATCATTCCCCATATGAAACCTTTCATACCTTCTGATTCTGGTCCCAAGTAAGTGATCACTCACACCACGGGGCTATCAGTTTTAGTACAAACAAGCCTTCAAGGCTAGTCTCATGCATACCATCTATCTAAGGACTCTGCCGCAACTTGACACTTTTAGCACCCCTTTGAGTCAGGAACCTATAAATGTTGGGAAATATTCATCTATATGTATTGTTCTTTGTCAAAGATGACACTACTGGAAACACTTTTAATACAATGGAGAGAGAAAAAAGATCAAGCAAAGTAGCTTGCACTGTGCTGTATTTTCTTATTAATCTTCACAGTGCCAAAAATCATCTTAAGTGAGCAGTCCTGAAACGAAGGAGCAGAGTGACCTGCAAAGTGGGTGTTCAATAAATAACATACTGATTAAATGAAGAGATGACATAAATAAGAGGGAGATGGGTTTCTTAGGGTGCCATAACAAAGTACCAAAATCTGGATAGCAGAAATTTATTCTTTCACAGTTCTGGGGACTAAAAGTCTAAAATCATCATCAGAGCCACGGTTTCTCAAAGATTCTTGATAGAACTTTTCGTTACCTCTGCCTAGCTTCTTATGGTAGCCATCAAACCCACACCTATCTAGACTGGTCACTGCTCTCTCCTTGTGTCTCACCACTGTCACAGAGCATTTCCTCTTCTTAGGACATCAGTCATTCTGGATTAGGGGCAAACAGACCTCATCTGAATTTGTGCATATCTTAAAGGCCATTTCTAAATGAGGCCATATTTTCCTATTCTAGGATATTGAATTAAACTCATTTTGGGGGGACACAATTTAACTCACAACCCAAGGAAGCAGAAATGAAAACAGAATAGAAACATCCCTTAGAAATTTCTGAAAATAGTTCTTAATACAAATAGCTACAGTAATGTTTTTATACCCATACATTTGAATTGAGCATCCTATTTCTTTTTTCATCTTTCTTTGCTTTCTATGTTTTATTTAATTTTTCCTACTTTCTATTAGTAATGTTTTATAGTCACCAGCCAATGGTAATTAGCTTCCAAATCTTCAATTTTTCTTTAGCTTTTAGATATTCTAACCACCTATAACAGAGTATTTATATTTTGCTTCCTTAGAGAAAAGGATTATCAAATTAATAAAGTACAAAATGAAAGCTTAAGCCTTTATTATTTTCTCCATTAAAATTACTATAGCATGGAATAATTTCTACTAATTTAAACCTGTTGAAAATTCTGTATAGTAGTATAGATTCTATATAAAATTGATTTCTTGAATGTTTACCAAATTTAAATCTTCTACCTTACCTTTTCTGTTGAATTAAGTACATACTTTTGCAACTACTTACATGTTCCAAAATCACCTATTGAGTGAATACTAATCATAGCCTGTAACATACTTAAATTTACTAAACTTCTATATTTCAAAACTCATCTCTTTCAGTAGTAAAATTCCATTAATAACAATCATTTTCTTCTAATAAAGAGAACTGGAAAGCTTAAAGACATTCTGGATTTTTTCTTTTTGTCTCAAGAAAATAATAAGGTATACAAATGCAAATTAATGGATGGCAATAACTTACTAATTAATTTAGTTGTACTAATCATTACATAATGTAAATATACCAGATCGTCAAATTGTAGACCTTGAATATATACAATTTCTATTTGTCTATTATACCACAAAAGGACTGGGAGAGGAACCATGCAATTAATCTCCAAATCTTGTCAGTCTTATCTTTTAATTTTTCTTCTTCTTTGTTAATTTGTTTTCTTATGGCCTGTGTCTTTTCCGTTAAGTTGGTATAATTGTGTAGTAATTACTGGCCTGCATTATAAGCTTTCTGATGATAAAAATTGTACTGGAACCAGCCAAAGGGCATAGAGCAGGGTCTTTCACAAACATTATTAAATTAACTGAAAAGTTAATAGGGGTTGGAAGAAACAAGCTACTAGAAAACATGAATTATCCTGAAGGAATTTTATAACGTATTTTCATTTACAAGGATGAATTTTTCTGAAAAAAATGATATGACATAACTTAACACCTTTTTACAACTACCAATATCCCAGCATGATTTTGATTAGAATTATGTCCATAAAGTCTTCTGTGTGCTCCTTTGAGACATCTCATGAGATTATAGTCATGGCAGAAGTGTTGGTTATAGTCTTAAATGGCAGAAAAGTACTATACTTTTATTCTGACCATTAAATAACGAAAGCAGCTGCTGAAATACACTATTTGGCTCATAGTTGTTGCTCTATTAACCAGAGCACCATTATCTTTGTAAAGATATGCTAGTTTAGTGGTCTAAGGAAAATCACCACAAATAAGGAGTCTGTGGAAATTGTACTTGTAGGCAAGCTCTCAGACTTAATGGAACAGAGGCAGCCAGACAGGGGTCTTTTGTAGTAGAGGACTGTGTCATATTTTAAAAATTCAATTTTACTTTTTGCCTGTATCCTTGTACCTTTTCAGTTATTCTTGATTTGTTTTTCTGGTACGACAAAGGTATGTATTTCTGTGCTGGTGCCAAACTCAGGGCATTGCACAAGTTAGAAAAGTGCTCTACCATTGAGTTGCACCTCTAACTCCACATTTTATTTTTATAGTACAATTATCTTATCTTATTTTTTAAATACATTGAGTTCATTGGTACATTTTAGAGATATATTATGATCATATTCTTCATTAAGAACTTGTACTCACACATGGCATGTCTTAATTCTTATTTTTCCCATTCTTCTGCCCTCCCTCCAATTCCCCACCCCTTACAAGTATTATTTCATGATGTCTAGCATGTATATCATAAAATAGACTTTGTAAATCTATTTTACAATCACTTTCTTATAAGCAACTCAATTAAAAAGGCTAGATGGAGTAGTTTGCCATCCATGTGATAACAAAACTCACTAGTCAAACAAATGACAGAATAAAATGTCTCCATGAAGCATGCTGCCCTTAGGAACCCATATTGGCTTGCTTTTTTCACCATTTTAAATATCACATGATCTGTCAGAAATACAATAATGCACTACTTAGCTTAGCTGAATAATTATATTTAAATAGTAATTTACAGCTTTTAAAGAATTTTTGCATGTTTATTTCACTGTCAAATTGTGCCTGTTAAGAGTTAAGCCTAAATTGGGACAGCCACTGCTAGTATTATAGAAATAAGATATTTATATAGATATTGGGCTTACACAAATGTGGTAAGAGCTGGGCAAAGGTCTAAAATGAAAAATAAGAGGATCCAAGAAAAGAATTATTAACCATGTCAGACTAATATGGAAGCTCAGAGGGGACTGGAGGAAAATGCATCAATCATGGAGATCTGTGGGCTCCATTTTTTTCTCCAGAAGCTTCTACTCTGGGAAGCTGCTGTATAGCAACTTTCTCAGCTTGGTGGGCTGGGTCTAAGTGACTGATGGGGCTTAGTGTCACCGTTGATCAGCAGAACCAATAGTCACTTTGAGTGTATAGTGAGAAGCAACAACGACATTCTGAGACCTACAGAACACCTTTGTATCTAGCCATCACTATGTTTGTCTTTCTTAATTTGCCAACGAAACTCCGCTTCATTTGCTTCTACCAAAGCTCAGGCCAACTCCTCTCTCGAATTCTAGTAATTAGGGACCACACTGAAAAGCCTTTTCAGTTGGCTTTCCTATTGCTGAACACAACATCCAACACACACAACCTAAAGGAGAGGTTTAATTTGCCTCATGGCTTGAGGGGTTTCAGTCCATTGTCACCTGGCTTTATAATCACTTTAGAAAACAGTTTGGTATTAAAAAGAAAAATACCCCCAACCACAACATATGCACGCCAAATATATATGGATATGCATGTATAATACTCACAGAAGTATGATCTGTATTATCTTCAAACTGGAAGCAATCCAGAAGCCCACCTATAAAAGAACAGATAAATTTTGATTCATTCATACAATTGAATACTACACAAGGACAGTGAATAGACTAGCACTGTCCAAACAAAAAATGTACATTTACCTTATAAATACAATAGTAAAACAGTAATTTTACTTGTAATGGGTTAAGTTCTCTGATCAAAGGGTAGAAAGCTTTGTGCCAATATTTAAAAGAAAAGCTATGGATATACTATCTATAAAAGACAAAAACATATAAAATTATATACCAGGCAAAAAATTTTAAAGCAGTAGCAATACTAACATGATAAGAATAACTAAAAAATAAAATTGCATAAAAAATAAATCAAATATTTATATAGGAATACTAGGTTAAGGCAAAATAACTATTATTCACATTTATGAACTTTAAAATATAGCCTCAGGAAAAAAAGTAGAGAAAGGAGAGCTGTTGATGGAAATACAAGTTAGCATGGCCATCACAGGAAAGGGAATGGAGGTTCCTCAGAAAATCACAAATAAAATTACCATATGATCCAGCAGTCCCACTACTGAATATATATGTAAAGGTAATAAAGTCAGAGACATGTGCATTTCCATGCTCCTTACATACTATTCACAACAGCCAACAGAGGGAAGCAACATAGAGAGTCACAAGATGGATGAGGAAATAAAGAAAAGCATATTATATAACAGCAAAATATTACTTAGCCATAATTCTGTTATTTGCAATGACACAAATGGGACTACAAGATATTAGGTTAAGTATAATCTCAGGCATAGGAAAATAAGTTCTACGTGTCTGTACTATTATGCAGGAGCTATAAAGCCAAACATAGAGTAGAAGCCAAGCAGAGACTAGAACAGTGGTTACCACCACCCAGGAAGAATGTGGAAGAGAAGATGAAGAGATGATGGTAATAGGTACAGAGGTGTTGGTGGATAGGATATATAATCTCTCATCTCTGTTGTACAGTAGGATGACTATAATTGACAAATAACTGAATGTTTCAAAATAGATAGTAGAGAGGATTTTTGCTGTTCCCAATACAAAACTGATAAATAGGGCTGGAGGGTTAGCTCAGTGGTTCCGGCGCCTGCCTTGCAAGCTCAAGGTCCTGAGTTCGATCCCGGTAACCACATACAATGCTGGGGCATGGAGACTCACGCCCACCAGCAGTCAATACCACATACCACAGTGCCGGGCATGGTGGCTGATGCCTGTAATCCCAGCACTCAGGAGGCAGAGACAGGAGGATTGCTGAGTTCGAGGCTTGCCTGGGCTACATAGTGAGCTCAGAGCTAGCCTGAACTACAAAGCGAGACCCTGTCTCAAAAAAAAAAAAAACTATAAAAAAAACTGATAAATATCCGAGATAATATGCCTATTACCCTCATCTTGTCATATACATTATATATCCATATAGAAATGTCACAATGTACCCAATAAATACACACAATTACTGTGTGACAAATATAAATGTTTTAAAGGGTAGCCTCAGATTACATAAAGCTATAAAGCAAAACTGACAGCCAAGCATGGTAGAATACACACATAATCTCAGCACTCTGGAAAGCTGAGGCAGAAGGATCACAAGTTTTAACCCAGTAGGCTTCTTAGTTACTGAGCAAGACCCTATCTCAAAAATGGAAAAGCCCTGGGGATATTCATTGTGAAGGCCCTCAATTCAGTGCTGAGTAACAGCACAAAACCAAAAAACTGACAAACTGAGGGGAAACCAATAGATCAGTTGACAATTTTTATGTGGGGATTTTAGCAGATCTCTCTAAAAAGTGAGCCAGCAAAAGAAAAAACTAGACAAAGGCATAAAAGGTCTAAATATTATTATGAATAGCACTTTTATATAATGGATGCATTATCATTCTGCATCTAATTGCAGATAATTCATTTGCTGTATTTCTTAAGTCAAAAATATAATTACCATTAATCTCAATGAGAAAAAATAAGTTTTCCTTTGCCCAGCCATTAAACACTGATTTTCAAAAACTATCATGTCACACTGAAATAGGCATAATTACATTAACAGTTAATATTATTTACTGGGCCAAAAGGAACAAGTCATTTTTCCTTGTAAGAGTTATTCTATAATATGGTTTTTTTTCTGTGCTTTCCTTGGGCTTCTTAGATCTTATATGTTTTATCCTTAAACTGATCATGTTTGATAATGACATACACAATTTTCAATATTTTACAATTCATATCTCATGTCAAAACTTAAGACAAAAGAAATCTTTGAGTCCATGCATTTTTATAGCACACAAAATTATCAGTAACCTTACAGACTTACATGGTGGTTCTTACTTCACAGGGCTCAGCTGTATACAAAGCAGGTAATGTCCATTTTGGTCCTTACACATCTAATAAATTGTCTTATGAACCAAAACTGAAAAGTAATAAGAGAAATATCCTGTAGAGCTCCTCAACTCCCAGCCGGCTGTGCTGAAAGTTCTACTGTAACAGAATATACAGATTCTTTTCAGGCTTTTTTTGTGAATCACCTTGTAACTCTTTACTAAATTAGTGTACGTGTCCTTAGCTACTGTGGATTAAAGATGCTAAGAGCACACATCTTCAGCCTTCTCAGCAGAACTGTCCTCAGCTGGTTAAAGCCACTCTGCCTAAAAGATACTTGGGAGGTCACATTCCCTACATGACCTACAGGGGCAGGATGGCAAATTGACATAAGGATGCAACCCCTAGCCCGCTTCTGCAAAGGACAATTTCCTTTTTTTCAATTTTTATCTTTATTGGTATATTGTATATACACATCATGATCACATCAATACTGGGAATTTATACCAGTATTTGACACAATTTAATTCTCTCTTTTTTTTTTTTTTTTTTTTTTGAGACAGGGTCTCGCTTTGTAGTTCAGGCTGGCCCTGAGCTCACTATGGTGCCCAGGTAAGCTGCCACGAACTCAGCAATCCTCCTGTCTCTACCTCCCGAGTGCTGGGATGACAGGCGTGAGCCACCACGTCTGGCATTGTGGTATGCGATGTTGATTGTTGGTGGGCGTGTCTCCACACCCAGCATTATATGTGGTTACTGGGGATCGAACTCAGGACCTTGCGTTTGCGAGGCAGGCGCCGGAACAACTGAGCTAACCCTGCGGCCCTAATTCTCATTTTTTCCGTTCCTCTACCCACCCAACTCCCCCCTAAATACATAAGTTTTGTTTCCCTTTTTTTATTACCATCACATTTTTTCTTTACCCCTTAATACTTACACCTCCACATTTCCCTTTGAAAGGACAATTTTTGTAGCAAAATTTACACTGAACAGCTCCCACAGTGTGAGGTTAAGGCTGGACTTCTCCTGAAACACATTTTTTTTCTTGGATGCTTTTCTGGGTCTATTCTGCTTCCTTCTACTTTTTGTAGGTTTTTCTACTCACAGAAGAAAAGCATGCTT
Source organism: Thryonomys swinderianus (assembly GCA_004025085.1). Classification (NCBI taxonomy): domain Eukaryota; kingdom Metazoa; phylum Chordata; class Mammalia; order Rodentia; family Thryonomyidae; genus Thryonomys; species Thryonomys swinderianus. The sequence continues at coordinate 33,248 of PVIC010003306.1, forward strand.
CTAGGACCTCTCAAGATAGTTTCAGTAGTAGATCAAGCAAAGATGCAGAATGTAGAGTTGGATTAAGGAGAATCTGTCAAAGTGCTTCTCTCTTTTTGAACACCATGGAAAGAGACTCCTGAGCTGAATATACTGATGCGATAGCTCTCGGAAGCTTGAAAAAAATGATCCGCAATAAGCCTCTGCCTGTATTGCTCTGTCACACTGTACTGCAAGAAATCAACAGCCTGAAAGAAGTAGGCTTGAATGAATGGATCTATCATATAAAGACAGATAATCAAAAGCTGACTGCATTCCTACAGATAGCTCTTCCCTTCCACAGCAGCAAACAACTCCCAGGTGAGGAGTCACTAGCATCACTGAGAAGCTCGAGTCTACCCTTCTGGAAAACATTAGTGATGGAAATTAGCACAGAACTGGGTTCCCTCCAGCAGTGAGGATGCTATAGGAATAGGCAGGCTACAGGACCCTCAAGGAAGAAAAGCCAAAAGACAGCACTTAATCCTCAGGTGAGGAAAATACAATCATGAAAGTGGAAAACAAGTTGGAACGACAGCTGTTGAAGCCTGGGGATCAAAAGGATCTATGGGTATAACTCGTGATCATATTTTATGTGTTCCTAGAGGCAACATAATTGGAGAGCAGGCATGAATACTGCATAATATACATAATCAAAATATAACAAGAGGAGAAGGCTGAGCTAGGCCTTCCATGAAAAGTCATAGCCCCATGTTTTTTGCACTAGTCTTCACTAGTTACTTCACTGCTGAATTCTACCAAATTTTTTAATAAGAAATATCTGTGCTACACAAATTTAGTTGAAAACTGAAGAAAAGAATGCTTCTAAATTCATTTTTTGAAGATGACTGTTTTACTTTATTTTTCCTTTTTGACACAGGATCTTGCTGTATAACTCAAGCTGGACTTGATTCACTCTGTAGCTAAAAATGGCCTCAAACTCACAGCAATTTTCCTGCCTCTGCCTCTCAGGTCCTGGAATTACAGGTATATATGACCATATCATTTTAATAACAAAACAAGACACTAATATCTGGGTATTTAAAGCTCCTTCATGACTCCTAGTAGAGTAAGGGTCCCTATATATGGAAGTTGGGTAATAGTGCAATCCAGTCTAAAGCCATCCTACTGTGAGTCCAGTGGTTTATACACACACCTGGTGGTCATTTCCCAATTTCTGAATATATAGTGGACTAGATACTCTGACATTTGCACTACCCTAATTGAAGAGAACTGTGTCTATGAAAAGAATTGTTACACTTCTCAATGTAAAGAGGAAACCCTGAAGTTGCTGCTTCCCATTCTAAGCTAAAATGATCATTACAAACTCTTTGCATCCTGGGTATGAGAGCACACATTAGCACCCTCTTGGGATGTACAGAATCAGAGGTGGTAGTTCCCTTCACAGTCCCATTTAGACTGCCTGTCTGTACCAGCTGAGGTCAGACTGAATGGCTGTTAACTACTCCCAATCTAGTTAAGTAGTTAAAATAGACCAGATATCTCATAACAGACTATATACCAGATGCTATATCATCCCTGAAATAGATTTTTTATTAATAAATTTCATTTTATTTTATTTTATTCCATTACCCCACCAAGTCCCATCCCCTCCCTACATACAAAAGCTCTGTTTCCATTTTGAAATACATTTTCATCATGACCTCTGGTATTACCCAGTCAAGTGGGAAAATATATTCATTTCCAACTCCAGCAGGTAGGAGAGTCCAGAACAGTTCTTACTTACAGGGATACACAACACTATGCATCCACAGTTTCATTTCTGTGTCATCTCTTTTGCCCACATTTTGTTCTTTATCAGGAATACGCAAGGAAAGAGAAAGGGGCTGGATTACCTCCTTTCCTCCTTCTATGACATTATTTCTAGCATAAGTGATTATCTAATACAAGAAATAGAAGTAATACAGGAAAGTAATAGAAGTAAAATAAAATATGATCGAATTCCTTGGTCACTCATTTCCTAGAAAGGGCTTACCTTCTTTCTGACTCTGAAGCAAACACAGAAATCATGGCTCCCGGAGGCTGTCAGCAGAAGGCTCAGGTTTGGCTGTACTGGATGAGAGTTCCCTGGATTCCTCATGCGAGGAGGTCCACTGGAACTCTGCGTCCTGGGACTCGATAACCAACCGGGGATGTAGCTGGAAGGCCACAAAACAGGGACCAGACACATTCTCTGCCTCTTCTCCGGTTGCACACACGTCCATTGTCCTATCACACTTCATTTATAAAGATCAAAAATAACATTTTGAAGAATTTCATGTGGAGCCCAGCAGATGACGTGGCTCCATGGCACAAGGCTGGTCCACCAACCACAAGGCTCTGGGTTTCACTTCTAGCAACACCAAAGGAAAAAAACAAACAACTAAAAACAGCCGGCAACCTTACTGCGAATACTCTGGTCTCTCATTGCAACAAAAACAACGCCACAGGAAACTGTAAAAGGCCTGACAAGTCTGAGGCAGGACGACCGCAAATTCGAGCCCAGCCTGGACAATTTAGCAATTCAGCAAGACTCCGTCTCGAAGAAAAAAATTAAAAAGACTGGAAAGGTAGCTCAGTGCAAAGGCCCCAGCAGCCACAGAAGTTTTTTTTTTAAAAGATAAGAGTCTAAGAAGGCTTCCAAGTGGGATGAAAGGGCGGTTTGTGGGCGACCGCGGCCTCATCGCTGAGAGACACGAGCGTTCTTAGCAGATCCCCTCAGCCTCGCCCTGTATGCTGAGTCACCTTGCAGAAACCCGCTTGTTCCCGCCCACTGCCTGCTTACCCAGCATTCACAGCGCAGCTGCAAGGGAACCTGGGAGCCGCATGCAGACTGGAGTTTGGCGCTGTCAGTCCCTCAGGCGCGCACGCGTACACATCTCTGTGTCTGAGTTGGGATCCGGCTGTAGTGTCAGTCAGGAAGACAGGGCAAGCAGCTG
>PVIC010003306.1:36304-70024 GCA_004025085.1 Thryonomys swinderianus
GGGGGGCAAGTGCGTGTATTCAGCAAAGTTAAAGAAATGAGACTTGGATCTTCACACAAAAAGATTCCTTATTTTGGACCTGGAGTTATCTTCTTGACTAAGAAAGCTATGAGGCGACTTCAGATGACCCACTGGAAAGGGCAGCAGTCTGTGGCTGATCTATTCTGATCTATTCTGACGCGCAGCAGTCTGTGGCTCCAGAGCATTGCTAGGTGCAGACGCTGCAGCTGAGCTCAGCAGGCTAAGCACACCTGTAGAGGCCGCCCTCTGCGAGCAGGCCAGGGGAACTGCGAGCTGGTGGGGGTTGAAGGTGGTCTAGGAGAAGACATCCCTTCTTCCTGGGCCATCGGCAGAACTCCAGGTGGAAGCTGGTCATCCCCTCTGTCTCGGGTACTTGAAAAACCCTGCGACGATCTCCTGAGGGCCTAACTTCTGCCTCCCCTGCATCAGTGGGTCCTGGAAGGATCTAGAAGGGAGTTGCCCCTCCCCTTCTAGCCATTATTTTTGTCCACACAGAATTCCAGAACAATTTCCAACTAGGTAATCTGACTGAAGTGGCTAAATTGCTGCCACTGAGAAGGAGCAAGAGAAAAAAGCAAGAAGAGAACCTTATGTGTGAGAAGCACAAACAGGTTCTGACGCATTCTGGGCCAGAGGGACGTTGAGATTCTGTATCCACAGTGCAGTTTCTGTGCAGATCACAGCAGCACTATAGAGAAGGCTGCCGTCTACCACAGGAAACAGCTAGAGCGTCACATGGAGCTCTGGAAGGGGAGAGTAGAACAAACTGAAAAAGTGATCACGATGCAGACTACAAAATGAAAGGAACTTAAGAAAAAGGTAGAACGTAGGAAAGAAGAAATAAGGTCTGCATTCGAACAGTTTGTGCCCTTTCTTCAAAATGAGCAAGAGACTCCTCCTAGGCAATTACAAGATGAAGAGAGGGAGATTTTAGCAAAAGTAAACAAGAGCCTAACAGACATTTCAGATCACACATCTGCATTAAAATGTCTATTAGAGACAGAGAGCAAATATGTAAAATCAGAGGTTGAACTGCTGACAAGTGTTAAGAATATCTACTACAGATATAAAAGTTTAAAATGTCCTGAAATTCTGTCATTCCAATTCGAAGATTATAGTTGCCGATTTCCTCCACAGGATTCTGGACTAAACAAAATTATCAAGCAATTTCAAGTGGATGTACTTCTAGTAAACATCTCAAAAGACAGGAAAACTGTTCATTATGGAAATAACAAAAATTACCTCGTAATTAGTCCAAGGAAGGTTTACATCTGGCCAGCTGTCCTGGGCACCAAGGGGCACAGCTCCGCAGGCAGCACTGGAAGGTGGAGGTGAAAGAGAAGCCCGACAGGATCCTGGGCGTCTTTCCCAGAACAACGAAGAACCAGAGTCAGCCCTGTTTAGTAAAGGAGGAATGTGTGGAATGGGTGCTGGAGTCATACTAGTTACATCACGTTTGGTCCTAAGAAGATTAATCTTTGGCCAAAAGTAACACCCGCTAAGATTAGCATTTTTAATTGGATTATTTACTGGTACATTTTATATACAGCTCCCAATCACACTCAACATTGGGGAATGTGTACTAGTGTATGACACAAGTTAATTCTCATTTTTACCCATATCTCTACCCACCCCACAAACCCCCCACCCTCTATATACATGTGCTTTCTTTTTCTTTCCAAATAATAATTATTCTTTCCCCTCATTACTTTCCCCTACCACATTCACTTTGAGTATTTCCTATTTCACAAAATCTATCATACATTCTAGATTAACATTTTTTTAGTCACTGAAATGAGCAAGGTTTCCTTTTACAATTTGAGTGACAGATCTCTTCAGTATACTTTTAGTGATTACTTGGGAAGAGCACTTTGGCTCTATTTCTACACTGGAACTGAGTCATAAACCCTTGGAATCTGTACCATAGTAGATTCTGAGAGAGGAGGTATTGGGAATCTCATTTTGTTGTTGTTGTTGTTGTTGTTGTTTTTCTAGTTAGTGAACATAATTGAACCAGTTATCAAGCAATTTCAAATAGAGGTAGTTATGGATTTTTTCCAGTTTTCCTTGTAAATAATTTTACATCTGTTTCAGCAGGTTCTAAAAAATATAATTAAAGTGTCTAGTTTGTAGATAGAGTCCTACTAGAAGTGCTTATATAAAATGGTAAGTATATTTCATAACAGAATGTTACTCAAGTGGTTGCTAATAAAGCTATTAATTTTTTCTGTTAAAAAAAAAGAATTTCATGATGGTGACAGCAGAGCACTGAGTCACTTCTGACAGTGAGCCTTGAGTAACTGCACAGTCTAAACACCTACATAGCCAGCAGACACAGGCTGTGCAGTTATGATGAACATTTTAGAAACAAGCGCCCAAACTGCAACCTAAAACCCACTTATTTGTCATGAAGTCCCAACACTGTAATTAAGCCTGAATACTGAGGGTAGAAAAACTCATACATTAACATTTTTTGTTTTAAAAGAAAACTGCAGTAACTTGTGTGCCATAACCTCACCATCACTGGTCTATGGGACATTTTATTGAGCAATGTATAAGTGACTCTCACTGAAACAGGGGGAAAATAAGAGGATTCCAGTTACGACAATAAGGAGATATTTTCATCTACCAAGTTATCAAATTCATTTTCCTCTTTTAATTAACAAAGGTTTTATTCACTTTTTAAAACTTTCCCCACTTGTATTACTACCTATCAAATTTTTTTTCAGTGACAATATCTATAGCATAAATTATTAGATCATAGTAATGACTTTTACATTTCAGGAGTAATGATTCTTAGCAGGTTACTTTTTTTAACACAGGAGTTCTAATTGTGAAATCTAATATAAGGAAATATTTAAAAGTTGCAAACAGATTCAAAATGGTGCATATTCATTTCATCATTAGTGTTTTTTATTTTAGTTTATTGGTACATCTGTGTTATATAATCTTTATATTCCTTGTGGGAAGTTAGTACCTGCACATAGTACATCTTTGTTTTTCCATCTTTCTGTTCTTCTCCAACCCCACTTTTTAGTCCCTTCCCCTTTGAGAACAATGTCTTTCCCTGTTTGCTCTTTTTCCTTTTCTTTTTTTTTTTTTTTTTGTTTTTGAGACAGGGTCTCACTTTGTAGTTCAGGCTGGCTCTGAGCTCTCTATGTAGCCCAGGCAAGCCTTGAACCCAGCAATCCTCCTGTCTCTGCCTCCCGAGTGCTGAGATTACACCACCACGCCTGGCACTGTGGTATGTGGTATTGATTGCTGGTGGGTGTGAGCTACAGGGATCAAACTCAGGACCTTGCGCTTGCAAGGCAGGCGCTGGAACCACTGAGCTAAATCTCAGGCCTCCTGTTTGCTCTTACATGAGACACTCAAACTTAACTAAAAACAAAGTGCAGCACTATTTTTTAAGGAGAAAGAATCTGAAACAAGTTTAATGCCTAAGAGTGAGGAACTAATTAGAAAATGTCATGTTTCTATATGGCAAAATATTATTAGATCATCATGGAAAATCCCGTGTTTGAAATATATCTCGTGTCATAATGCCTCATATAATTTAATGAAGGGGTATAACATTACATACACATTAGGGGTATAACATTACATACATTATACTCATTATATCTATGTATTTAAAGATTGGAAGGAATAAATCAAAATATTAATAGTGCTTATCCTGGGAATAAGATTTCCAGAAATTTAGTTTTATATAAGTTTCTTATTTCTCGTTTCTTCCATTATCTTCAATTTATTTCAAAAATTAAAAATAAGTACACATTGAACATCAATCACAAGAAAGGCTTCTACAAATGCTAAGCATTTAGGACTTATTAATATTGTAGAATGCATTCATCATCTGGTACATTTTTCATAATTTGTATTTCTCTTCGGTCTTTCAATTGTTTTGTAAAATCAATTTCTTTCAGCTATGTATCCTCCAGAGAGAGAAATAGAAGAGTGTGAAGGTACTAACAGTTATATTGACAAAAAAGAGCGAGACACTCAAAGGCCTTGTATCATTGCAATTTTTTTTCCCCACATACGTACAAAACTGAAATTGCAATTGACTCTTGAGGCTTTAGCCCAACACTTATCCTGTCTCAGTGAGATGAATTCTGGGACAACTGATATAATTAAGGTGCTTGAAAAATGGTGGGAATGGCCTCAAAAATGCTACTGCTGCTTTTGTGTAAAAAATATCTTCTCCATAATTATCAGTATATTTTCATAGAATTTTAAAACACATTTATTGTATTTACTCTTACACATTTCCTGATTTTGTTTACATTCCAAGATTAGAGATCAAGTATACTAACATGAATTGACCAACACTTGAATATTCTGACAAAGACACAAATGCTCCTAATTATAGAAATTCAAGTGGTCATTTCTAGCTCCCTAATCATAGGGAAAAGCAATTCATTGAAACTTTTTAATTTGTTCAAATCACTACAGAAAGTGCCTATAGAAAAGGTTTATTTTTTGTACAAAAATTTAAATTGTATTTGAATTTTCTAATAAACAGAGAATACCCATCTTCTTTTCCCTAAATTGGCAAACATTCCGAGAAAAAAGACTCAACTGAAATTGTTTAGGTCAAGGTGACCTGTCTTTCTCTGAGCTGATCCAACTAATAGAAAATCTATATTTTCACTCTACTGCTTCTGCTCACAAGTCAAGGGTGAACATCAACCTTTGACTCTCAAGATCAAAGGTAGCCTTAGAAGTTATTTCTCAATTTATGTTGATATCTATCCATTTATGTTGATATCTGTGGTTCTCTGTGAAATAAGTAAAAGAAAAATTAATGTGCATATAAGGCTAATTTTATTTACTTTGAAGTAGTCTCCTTAGATCTAAGAAAATATCTCTTTAACATTTTTGGTATTAAAATGTTCTCATAAAATATTAATAAAAATTTGGTGACTGTCTTTTTTTTAATGTTCTTTCTGAGAAAACTGGTGTCTCAGCGTTGCTTTGAGAATTGTCTTTGAGAACTGGCTGCTTTATGCAGATTTACAGTCTGAACTCAGCCAAACAGAGAGCTTGTCTTCTGCCTCAACTTGAAACACCAATAAGCATTGAGGACCTGGGGGATGTGGGGGGCAGAGAGCAGCTTTGAAGGCAAATAGAATAGGACATGAGTCCTAGTAATTGTAGAGAAATCGCTTCACCTACATGAATAATTTCTTCACTTGTGCCTGATGAACTAATGCTCCTAATATCTCCAAATGTTGTGAAAATGCAAAAAAAAATGAATGATTATTTAAGTCTTCTCTCTTAATACCCATGTCACCTTCTTGAAAGGGTTTGTTTATTCCACTCTCACTAATGTGAGGTCTCTTGTCACCCATTCACCTAGTCATTCTCTATCCCATATCAAAGACCTCATCACTCTGGACACATTTTATTTTTTTTATTTTTCATTATTTTTGTACATTGTCAGTTTTCCCAACAAGAGTATCAGATTCGTGAGAGAAAAGAGACCTTGTCTGTCTCATTCACACTGAATTCCCTAGACCAAATACTGGCAACAATATGACAGTATTCAATAAATATTCATTGAATATAGAATGAATATAGTGTCCCACATGAAAATGACTGAGTAGACATTGTTTCCCTTCTTTCTGAGGAGAAACCTATCTCCCTAAAATGTCACATTGGTCTTCATTCTCTAATACTATGACAACCCACCCCCCAACACATAAACAGACTCTCAAAGCCCTCAAGGAAAAATACTTTAATTAACTGCTATTTGTTTCAGATGTGACTAAAATTAAAAATAATTAGGTGATGGCAACCTAAATGTGGGTTTGGATGTATATTTCCTTCTGAAACAGAAGCAATAAATATAACTCCCAAACCTACTAGATATCCAATGAGCCAAGTTCATATTCCTCAAAATTGAAGAATGAATTCTGAGAAACAACAGAGGTTAAGAATAGAAAAGTTTGTTGAAGGAGGTACATCTCCTGATAAAGACAGAAAAGGATTCAGAAAGTAGATTGCTTTGGACTCCACTTACAAGGGAGGTTTTATAAAGCAAAATCATGGGGTGGGTACAAGGTAGAACAAAACTGATCAACTGATAAGATTACAAGTAAACTCACTTAGGTAATATTGATGCAATAAGAAAGCAAGTCATGCAGCAAATGTATATGAATGATATCATTATCTTTGGTCAACAATCCACAGTTTTAGTCTTTATCTTTGTAGTCTTAGTTTCAGTGGGTACTGAAAAGATGGCCCACCCTTAACGAGATTATGGCTTATTTATGGATCTCAGAAGCGTAGAAGTCAAGCTTTTATTTTTAGCTCTAGAGGTATTTCATCTTTATTTTGAGGGCTGACACTCAGTGGACATTCCTCCAGCTGCAGTTTTGATGTGTTCTCAACTGCTGATCTGACTGCAGAGAGGATAGCCCAGTCCCACTGTCTACAATATTTCTACCTAACATAGTTGTCTATATGACTGCTTTTACTGTATAAAAAGAATTCCTAATCTTTGGGATTTACAGTGTGCCAGGAAATGTTACTTAAAGCCTCCCATTTTACACTTTGTATATAGTGGCTGGTAAAATTGCTTATATTCATTTAAATATCAATCAGTCATGAAAAAAATCTTAGGAAGCAGTGGTCTTTAGCTAAATTTTCCTATTCTGCTCAAAGCTACCAGGAATGAGTAAATGATTAAGCTAACACAAACATAACAAATGCTAGTTTAAAAAAAAAGAATGAAAAGAAAGTAAGGAAACTAGGAGAGAGGAAATGAAGGAATTACCATTAAGTAAAGATCAAATTTTAAAAATAAGTCAAAGGATTTACGTTGGTATTTGCATTATAGAAAGCAAGGTCCTAGGAAAGACTCTCACACGCTGGAGGAGAGAAATGGCTGCTCCAGAAAAGGCAGGGTCATCAGCCCAAAGTGACGTCTTTTTCCACCATAATGCAAATGCTGTATCTGGACCAAAGATGGAAAAGGTCGAGTCAGACAGTCCCTGTCTTAATGCTGGCTGAATTCCATCACTCACTCCACATACTCAGAGCTTGTATTCAGGGATTGGCAACCACTAAACAGAACTCGCCAAAGCCCCAGCTCCTCTTGGCAGGAAAAGCATCCGGTGCAGCTGTGGAAAATGATGGTGAGATGTTAGGGTAGTAGTGATGAAAAACGAGCCAAAACACGGTGTGTCGGTGCCTATTTAACATGGCACAGGATGCTGTGAATGATACCCAGACTTATAGCTTGGAGTCCAATGTGTAAAACTTTTGGAAATCATCATTTCCATCCTTAGGATAGAGGAGAAATAAAAATAACTCCTAACCTCCTAGATGTTAGATATGCCATGTTTGTGTCCTCTGAAGTCAAAGAAAGAATTCTAAGGAAAGACAGAGGAAAAGTTACTGGGGAATAAGAACGGGAAATGGGAACAACTTCTGAGAGGAGGGGTCCTGAATGGATTGACAATGAACACACTTTTCTGAGGAAGTCTTATAGAAGAAGATCATGAGTAGTGAGTACAATGTGGTCAAATCATAATCAACCAATACAATTATAAGTATAGCCACTTAGTTGATACCCAATAGCAGCAGAGGCAAATGGATGACATCAGTAACCTCGGTCAATCATCTATAGTCTTAGTTTTGTCCATAGTCTTAGTCTTAATAGTCTCAGTGGGTGGAAGAGGATGGCCCACTTCTAATGACATGATGGCTTATTTATATGAGAAATCTCAAAAGGGTGTTATCAATAATCTCAAGCATCCCTAGGGAAGTATGTAAATTTGCCATCTTGACTTTAATCTTCTTTACAGGTTCCTCCAGCCAGTTTTTGATGTGTTCTCATCTATGGCCCTGAGTCCCTGAGGGCCTCATCCTCTCTGATTGCCTATATTTCCACTGACCTAGTTTCTATAATACTTATGACAAGAATATACTGAAAAGACTTAAAATATTTTGCTTTTACTTGGACCTACCTGAGAACTGAAGTCACAGAGCAAACAATCACCCCAAAATTTTGAGGGCCAAGCGTATGCAAAGAGATACTCAAGATATTCAAACCTGCTTATCTGAATCAGAGGCCACTAGACCACTAAACTGGCAGGAACATTTCAGTGATAATTTTTATGAATTTTTGGAGACTGACAAGCTTGAGAGTGAAATCCTGCGGTCTTCAAGTCTTAGGGGATCCTCTCATTTTCATGAGTTTCACTTTTAGAAACTCCAGTAAATTTTTATGATGAAATGCCAAAAGTGTCACCTCATGGCTGTAACAAAAAGAAAAGAACCATCATTATGAAATATCCAAAGAAGACCTTCTTCTTGTGGGTGAAGATATTACTGGAGGGCCGGAGATTTAGCTCAGTGGTTCCAGCGCCTGCCTCGCAAGCACAAGGCCCTGAGTTCGATCCCAGTAACCACATACAATGCTGAGCGTGGTGACTCATGCCCACCAGCCATCAATACCACATACCACAGTGCCGGGTGTGGGGGCTCACGCCTGTAATCCCAGCACTCAGGAGACAGAGACAGTAGGATTGCTGAGTTCAAGGCTTGCCTGGGTTATATACATAGTGAGCTCAGGGCCAGCCTGAACTTCAAAGTGAGACCCTGTCTCAAAAAAAAAAAAAAAGATACTACTGGAGCCTAATTCCTTGTGGAAAACAGACATTTTCTCCCATTCCAACACTCGCTAGCCTTTATCTTACTTAAAGGGAAAGTGGAGGTGGGGTACAAACTAAGAAAAACTTAGGAAGGTCACAACCTGGAAGTACGTGCCCACCAACAGACTGAAATTTAATCCTTAAGATTATAAAATACTTATTTTCCCTAATTAATTTTCACTACAACAACAGGGATCTAGTAAAATAACGGTGGCTTCACTTGGAGAGCTGCAAGATTTAGATTCTATTTAAGGAGAAAATTATTAGACAATAAAAGACAACAAGGGAGACAAAAAACAAAGATAACAGAGGACTTGAAGCCTCTGGTACCTACAGCTACAGCAAACATTAAACACGGCTAAACTTCTGGCCAAATTAACAGAAGCTGTCACAGTAGCCCTATTTACCTTAATTCCTATGACCTAATATATCATGTCCAGTTTTCAACAGCAACAGCAAAATTACAAGGTATATTAAAAGACAAAAACAACATAGTCTGACCAGACAGGGCAGTCACTGAAGTCAAGTGCAGTATGACATAGATGTTGGTATTATCAGGCCTAGAATTTTAAATAATTGTGATTAATATATCTTGGGCTCTGTTAGAAAAAGTAGGCAACATGTAGGAACTGATGAATTATATAAACAGAGGGGTTAAAAATTCTGCAAAGATGGGCCAGAGGGTTAGCTCAGAGGTTCCGGCGCCTGCCTCGCAAGCACAAGGTCCTGAGTTTGATCCCCGGAAACCACATACAATGCTGGGTGTGGAGACTCACGCCCACCAGCAATCAATACCACATACCACAATGCCGGGAGTGGTGGCTCACGCCTGTAATCCCAGCACTCAGGAGGCAGAGACAGGCGGATTGCTGAGTTCAAGGCTTGCCTGGACTACATAGTGAGTTTAGAGCCAGCCTGAACTACAAAGCGAGACCCTGTCTCAAAAAAAAAAAAAAATTCTGCAAAGAAAAAATGAGAATCAAGATATGTTATATACAGGAACAAAGTCTCAATGTTGGATATGATCATAATGTATATACAAGATAAGCATCAATGTACATATAAAATATAATGTATATATAAAATATACCAATAAATCAAGTTTAAAATTTAAAAAAATAAAATTCTTGGAAGAATCGAAAGGAAGCACTAGGAATAAAAACACAGTAGCAGAAATTAAAGAGTTATTTTCATGTATCAGTGGACTATGTACGGCTAAGAATCAGTGAGATTAAAAATAGGCTAATAGAGCCAGGCGTGGTGGCTCACACCTGTCATCCCAGCACTTGGGAGGCAGAGACAGGAGGATTGCTGAGTTCAAGGCTTGCCTGGGCTACATAGCGAGCTCAGGGCCACCCTGAACTACAAAGTGAGACCCTGTCTCAAAAGGAAAAAAAAGAAAAAAAAAAGATAGGCTAATAGAAACTTGCAAACCTGAACTGCAAAGAGAAAAAGAATGACAAAGAAAATAAAACATATCATATGAGAATAATTTCTAGTGGTAGAGTATACAATAATTAAAATAGCAGAAAGAAAATAGAGAACTGACTTGGAGAAATGACCAAAAGAGTAGTGGTTCAGATTAGAGGCTGATGAGGTCATGAGGATGGGCTTTTCACAATGAGATTAGAGGAATGAAGATAAATCTCTATCGATGTCCCCCATCCTGGAACACATGCACTGAGGCAAGTACATGTGATAGCAGCAAGAAGTAGCTGTTTGCAAGCTGAGGAGAAAAACTTCACCAAAAATAAATAAAGAAGTTATTATTATCAGTACGAGTTATGCATGGAGTATGCATGGGATATAATATATTCAAGGGATATAATTGATAACAAGTGATCAAATAAACAGAAGGGCTTCCAAGGAAGTTCTCTCCAATGTTATATAAATTGAGATCTAAATAACTAGCTATGAAAAGTTCAGGGTCAACATTCCACAACACAGAGAACAACTAGCAGAGGTATGCAGTAGACAGTTAGCTTGGATTTCAGCACAAAATCCAGGGCCAGAGGTGAGATTTGTGAGGCTTGTGGACGGTATTTAAAGCCATAGGGATAGTGAGAAAATTATTTTTGCACATTGTGTAGATATAGTCCTGAGCCTCTACATAATCTAAATTTTCATGGTTAAGCAGGAGAGGTATCCCCAAAAGTATGTGCGAAGAGATAGCTAATGAGGTGGCAGAGAATCTTGACTCTAGTTCAACTCAATCGAAGACTAAATTAAATTTATTTTTTGAAAAGCTAAACAGTTCCGCTGAGATATGAAGAAAGAATGTAAAAGTGACTCTCGAATTTGGTGAGGTGAAGTCATGTATGATCTTGACAAGAACCATCTGTGGAATAGGGAAAAGAAACCCCAGGGCAGAGTCATTAAGGAAGCAAGAGAGATGAGGGAGCGAGTGATTCAAGAATTTTTGCTGTGTGCCGGGCGTGGTGGCTCACGCCTGTAATCCCAGCACTCGGGAGGCAGAGACAGGAGGATTTCTGAGTTCACAGCGGCTTGCCTGGGCTACATAGTGAGCTCAGGGCCAGCCTGAACTACAAAGCAAGACCCTGTCTCAAAAAAAAAAAAGAATTTTTGCTGTGGAATGAGATGAGAGATAGTGTCTGAGGGGCATTCAGAATAGAGAACAAAGGGGACTCAAGTGTAAAAAAATCTATTAAAGAAGGTAGTGCCTGAGCCAAACCAGGTAAGAAAGACACATGAATATACATGGCCTCTCTCCATGTCCTCCTTCACCAGCCATGGGCCACCGCTTCCTTTCTCTGTGACATCTGTGCGGTTCTACTCTTGGAGGGAGAAGATGTGGACATCCATTGCAGATGTCTCTTCATTTACATTAGAGGAGATAACATCTTTCCTCCCCTAAATAATAAGGTATTTAAGCAAGTGTAATGTAAACTTTGTACTGTAACCTAAATTCTGTATGATTAAGAAAACTTCATTACTCACACTGCTGTTATCTGACCGCATCCCTCCAAAATTGCGACATGGACATGAAATCCCCAATGTGACGGTGTTAAAAGGCGAAGCCTTCAAAGTGTGAGCTAGTAATTAGTGCGGAGCCCTAGTGAATGGGACTGGTAATTTTAAAAGGGATTGTAGGAGGGAGCTCAGTTCCTGTAGGGCCCTCTTGCTCTTCCTCTTTCCATCAACTGGAAGGTGCCATCCTTCAAGCAGAGAGCAAACCTAAACCACTAAACCTTCTAGTGTCTTGATGTTGGATTGCCCAGCCTTGGGTCTGTGAGCAGTAATGTCCTGTGTTTATAAATTATGAAACCTCATGTACTTTGTCATTGCAGTTTGAGCAGACCAAGATAAACATCATAAAACAGCTCCAACATCTATTCCTATTCCCATTTGGGACAGTTGAGAAAACGTGGTACCTATCAGGAGCGAAAGTCTAGAAAAGGATCAATTCACACATCAGAAGCTTGCTCTAGTTTTCCTATTTAATTAGTTAATTTATTTCTTTTTTTTTTCTATTTTTGCGGAAGCAGGGATCACACTCAGGACCTTGCACTTTCCAGGCAGGTGGCAGCACCACTGAGCTACATCCCTGGTCCCTCCCTGGTTTTCTTCAGCCAAGGAAATACCACAGGTCTCGATCTTCATTGTCACTTCTTGGTTTAACATGGCGAGAGCCGTGGCAGGAAATCTGCTGTGCCCTAAAGTGAGCACAAGAGCTTCCATAGGCTTTATCTCCCTAAAGTCTGTGTAAGGGTTCTTCAGAGAAATAGAACTTATCTGATACAGACTTTATTATAGACTGAATGTTTGTGTTCCTCAGAGCTAAGACAGAGACAGTAAAAGAGAGGCCAGAGGAAGAATTACTCATGTTGTCCATTTCCCTTCGCTGGATCAAAATACCTGATTCCTACAACTTAAAGTAGGAAAAGTTTATTTTGGTTCACTGTTTCTGAAGTATCAGTTCATGGTCAGCAGAAACATCACGGCAGAGGAGAGCTGTTCGTTTGCGACAGCCAGAAGCACAGAAAGCAGGAAGAGCCAGCGCAAGAAATGTACCCCCCACTGCTACAACCCCTGTGACCTGCCTCCAACCAAACCCACATCCCAAGGGCACAGTCAGCTATGAATTTGCCAATGGAATAATCCACCAGTGAGTGTAGTGCCCCTGACTCAGTCACACTCCAAAGCTCCATCTCGGAACACATGAGACTTCTGAGGGATATTTTACAGTTAAAGCAAAAAGGGAGGCAGAGGGAGGAGCAGAGAGACACACGCACAGAATTTCATTAAAGAATTAGCTTATATCCTCAACTGATTGAATGAGGACTACCAAGAGTAAAATGGTCCCCTTTACTCCAAACCTACTGATTGAAATGTTAATCTCATCTTTCAAAGTAACGTCACAGAAACATCTAGATGAATGTCTAGCAAACTGGTTACCATGTCCTAGCCAAGATGATGTAAAATTAGCCATCACCAGTTATCCCCTTATCAACGTGGCTCCCACATGTATATCATTCAACTGTATGTAATTTCCAAATAAAGATAAAAAACTCATACTTCCACCTGACATGGTACAACTATCCTACATACACTGGAAACACTCTAACACGTTCAAGGGGAGAAAACTCAAGATTCTTCAGTCATGTGCTCATTCACTGCCAGACTCCAGTGATCAGAACAGTGCCTCCAGGAAAGGTCTTCAACAAAAAGGACAGTGAAGAACATGTGGTCTCCACAGATGTCCATACTATGGCTGCTATTTTAAGAAATCCTTTAATTATTTGTTTTCTGGAGCAGCAGGTTTTCCATGCACAGCCATTTTTGTTTAGCTAGTGAATTTTCAAACTTAGCTCTTATTTCTGACTCTGATACAAATAGTATATAACAGAAAGAATAAACTCATGACTTGATTTCCTAACTCCTCTGGCATTTTCTTCCTCTCTCCACATAACATTTGGCATAAAATGAAGGGAGGATGCCTTCACCCCAGTACTCTTGAAATGAGTGACTGCACTTTAGTAAACACTGTCTTCCCCAAAGTTCATGCCTTTTCAGAGAGTCAAAATGTGATTTTTTGGAAATAGGGTTTTTGCAGATGTAACTGGTTAAGTTATACCAGTGTTACTGCAGATGAGGGTGAATCTTAAATCTAATGTCTGGCATCCTTATGAGAAGGTCACTCAAGGACACAGAGGAGAAGAGTAAAGATGGAAGGAAGCATGTGAGGCCTGCAACCCTGGGAGACTCATAGAACAAAGAAGGATGCTTTCCTGCAGCCTTAAAAGAGAGGGCTCTACCAAAACCGTTTGTAAAGACTTTGAGCACCCAGAACTATAGAAGGATAATTTCTGTTGTTTTAAACTGTCTTGTTTGCAGTAATTTGCTACACTAATTGTAGAAAACTAATATGGTCCTTTAAGATTAGTAATAATTTGCAGCTAGGATATAAAATTTTATGGTTTTAAAATTGGGGGTATTTATGACAGTAATGCAGGCACTATCTAAAAATCAAAATAAATTTATAAAACTAAAGCTCTCTTTTATACTCTCTGACACCTATTTATTTTTTGACACCTATTTATACTTATTGATATTTTCTATGAACATAAATTTGAGCATTCTATTTTTAAAAAATAAAATGAAATCACTGTGTTTTTCAGTTTGTTTGTTTTTTTAGTAACTGTCAACATCCTCATTTAACAAGCTATCTAATATTCCATTTATAGTCACCACCTGGTACTCCACCCATTGTATCCCATACCTACTTATCTTTTATATGCAAGGCATAGAATCCCTGGCTTAAGGAGTGGAAGACACAAATGAGCAAAAAGGATGCTCTAGCACTGTATTGCAAGTGTCTCCAAAGTCACAGGCAGAAGGGACCACAGGCAAGGTAAGCAGGGAATTATAGGCACACAGAGCAGAGTAAGTAAAAAAAAAAAAAAAAAAAGAATGATTCTTCAGAACAACATCCCATCAGCCTCAAAGAGAATTGCAAAGAAAAAATGATCCATATGAGAGCTCTAGACACTGAAATCTGGTCAGTTTTCTGATTTGAACATTCTCAAGAAGTATGCATGAAATCATTTAATGATCAGTGGCTCAGCACAAGCCGATATGTGCTTTGGTCCCCTGGTACTTTAAAAGAACCACACTTTGTGGTAAATCTTGTCCACTGGCACATGAACCCTAATGAATCATACTTCAGATTTCTAGGGAGATTTTGCAAAAGTGCAGCACAAATCTGGGGATCCAACAAGTACTATTCCAGGATCTGAGGCCAAAGAGCATAGCTAATGTGATCTCCACAGTGTGGAAGAATTCTAAAGGCAACATCTTCAAGCTCAATCTAAATGAGCCCCATAGAAGGATGATTTATTACCAAAGGACAGAGGCAAATGATTAGCTTTAATGAAGCACCTCGTAGTTTATGCAAATTGGATCTGATTCACCACTGATCTTGGACTCATAATTCCCAATGACTTCTAGCTAATCAACTTTAATCACAGACATGCATAATGGGCCTTTTGTCTGGGGCCTTGATGGACTGCCTGGCTGTATTATTAGGTAATGATGTAGGAGGGTGTTTTGCCTAACATTTGAAATGGAGTGGGACCAACCAGAAGCCCAGGGTCTTCCATTTGATGGTGTCAAAAATATTTCCTTCATCTCTTCTTTCCCAGGTCCATTACTAGAGGAAAATAGGTGTGAATTCCCACCTCTGATAACAAAAAAGACCAATTGCATCAGAAAAAAAAAACCCAGGACAGATGGCCTCAAATCAGTTCAAGAGTCCAAAAGTTATTTGAAAATCAAGGTGTTAAAACAAAGAAAATGTTCAATTTTTCACTCCATAGAACCTGAGGTCAAACTGTCATATTTGCAAGTTCAGCCTGGCCCAGCAGCAGTTACTCCCCAAATGGAAGACGTGAACCAGAAAATCTTTTGAGGACAATTTTATCACACTTGGTATTTGTTTTTAAAACTGAAATAAATATGTAACAGAAGTGGTGACTGTGCTATTAGGGGTAACTTGTCATTGCATCATTCCCTGACAGCTGATGCTTCAATGACTCTGCAGTTAAACTGGGTGACACCTTAACTGGCTTAGGAGCTGCCCAGGAGATGAGTAAAGCACAATCTGGGTGTGTCCGGGTGGGACTATCTGGCCTCTGCTCCCTGCCTCTTGGTGCTGTTGCTTTTCCATGACTTGCACAGCTTTGCCCACCAGGCCCTTCTGCCATGATGTTTCTGCCTTGCAAGTAGCTCACCATGGAATGAACCCCCCGAAACCATGAGCAAAATTAAACTTCTCTTTAATTGGTACCAAACATGTTAGTCACAGTAACAAAAATTGGACTAATAGGGTAGTCACTCAGAAGATGTCTTTACTACAGTGCAGGCACAAGTCCTCCCTGTGACACTCCAGTCAGTCCTGTGAAGACTTTCAATCCAGACCCAACTGATGTTCATCTGGTTTCAAGACCATTTATCAGCCGCAGGCATGAAACAGCTTCATGAGATTGTTAAAACTTGCCATGAAATCTCTCATTCCTGGTGTTCGAATATTTTACATTTAGCAAATTCTGCCTCTTGATTTTATTGCTGAATCAGCCAATAATGACTAATTTTATGTCTTCTTTGAATATTGTCAATCTGGCCTGTTCTTAGAGAAGAGAAAATAAGAATATCAGTGAAAGCAGTCACATTTCACAGTCTGTCAGACAATGTTTCAGGAGGAACTCAACCAAACCGCAACCATTCTGTTTATTCATGGTGCAGTAGCCAAGAGAGCTTGATCTGAGGAAGAGGTGACCAGCCTCTTGCCACATGGATAATCCTGGGCTTCGCTGTATCTGTGTAGCGAATGTTTTGGGCCTGAAGCTTTTGAATTCTATGAGCATGTAAATCCAGAAAGAATGTTGGCTCCTAATGCATACTGACCTAATGCACATTGGGTCTATTAGTAAATTAAAGAAAATCAACTGCCATTAAGTACTGCTATCATTCCAAAACAAAGCAAAACAAAACAAAACAAAAACCTCTTTTTTTTGAGACAGGGTCTTGCTTTGTAGTTCAGGCTGGCCGTGAGCTCATTATGTAGCCCAGGCAAGCCTCAAACTCAGCAATCCTACTGTCTCTGCCTCCTGAGTGTTGGGATTACAGGCATGAGCCACCACACCTGGCACTGTGGTATGTGGTATTGATTGCTGGTGGACATGAGTCATCATGCCCAACATTGTATATCGTTACGGAGATCAAACTCAGGGCCTTGCGCTTGCAAGGCAGGCACTGGAACCACTGAGCTAAATCTCCAGCCCCAAATAAAAGCATTTTTAAACAACAAGAAATTCAAAACTAAGGATTCTTTTTCAACTGAAGTATAAACTTAGTACATGAAAAACATTCCATTCTCCTTACCCATTTTTTTCTTCAAATGGTTGAAAGTTTCTCAAAGCAAAGTGCCCTAGAGGACAAGAGCTACTGTTTCCTCTTGCTTTAAGGAAGAACATGTGAGCGATGACTCAGTGTGACTCTTGCACCAGTTCCTGCGTCTAGTGCCAGCAAACAGTCTGAGGCCTTCTTGTCTCCTAGGACTGCTCAGGGACTCCCAGCCACCTGCTCTGGACCCCACTGAGCACCTTCTGAAATGCTAGACTCCCACGTTGGACTCTATGTTATTGTCAAATCACCTACTGCTGCCTCATGTGACTTCCTGCACAGGCTCTTGAGGGACAGGAAGCAGCCCAGGAGACATAGGTTTTTCTACTAGTCCTTTTGACAAGTCACTAGATCTCTGAGATTCTGGCACCAGTCACATGAGGATATGAAAGCCCCTCACTGCAGAGCATGACTACAAAATCACACAAGACCTGAAAAAGTACTTGTAAACTGAGAAATTAACTACATGTATGGGCCAGTGTAGCTATTGCTCTTTAATAGAAAGAAGTAATAGAAGATGGAAAGCCAGTAATAATATTTCAAACATGAAGTCCAGAGTGATGATGATGATAATGACAAAAATTAAAAATAAAAAACAGCATCTCTCTAGTGCTTTCTCCATGCCAGATATCACTCTTAACACATTTAATACTGTTTCTCATGTATTGTCCATAAGAACCACAGGAGGAGACACTAATGTTACTGCGACTGTCTAAATAAGGAAACTGAATTTGAGAGGATTTGATAGACTTGCTTACTTCATACAGTTAGCATGAGGCTGAGCTGGGATTCAAGCCCTGGTTCTGTCTGATACCAGAAGCCTAGTGAGCAAGGCTGAGCAAAGAGTCATAGAGCCATCATTCCCTGTGTTTTCAAAGCTCAGCTTAGCACAAAGGGAAGAAATGGAGCCCATCCTAAATCTTAGAGCAGCTGGCATAAAACTGATGACACCAATGAAACAGAAATAGCCAGCTATTTTACTTTTATACCAACATGAAGAATGATTATCAGGTTGAAAACTGTAGAATTAGTACAACTAAGGGGAAAACCAAAACCAAAATAATATTTTGATAGTGGAAATAGCCTGGAAAAACCAGAAAATCTAATTTTTTAGGTTATAAGTAAGAAACCAAAAATCTTTCTCAAAATCACAATTAAATCAATAATCATGTTTAGACAGTGCTCTGGTGTCTTGGACCCAGGCTTCATTTTCTTTCTACCTATTATAGTTGAAGGATAATAATGAAGTTCTATTCCCTGAGTTCCAGTCAATAAAATTACATAGAATACCAAATTTTTGATAGCACTTTTGAAACCACAGAGAATGAGCAATGTGTTTAGGAGCTGACCATAATCCATATAGCAAACAGAATAAGCACTGTTATTTTGATAAGAGGTATTGCTTTCCCTAACTTGCTACTCTAGAATGCTCAGAGTTTGCACTTTATTTAGCTATATACTAATAACTGCAGAGTTCCTTAAAGATGATATAAAACTTAATTAAAAGTGGCTAAGAATTCAGAAATCCTATTCAGAAATAAAAATTTTATGTATATCATTACTATATTATCATATGTATGCATGTATATCATACATATCATCATATGATGTATATGTATCATTATTATGTATATATTATATAGATATTAGCTACCATGATTAAAAGAATCATTAATTACTTCTAAATAAAGCTTGAAATCATTGAAATTAATGTTTCTACATATAAGGTCCCATAATTGTAATAATTGATGTAGACGTGAAATATTTTCAATTTTGTAGTGTTACCACATTTGTCATTCTATGCCCAGCATACAAAGAAATAAACTCCAGCAGCTACATTGTCTTTACTATGTAAAGTTGTCCATGTTAGAGGTCATCCAAGGTATTGTGGTTTATATCTAGACATCTTCCCAAAGCTTCATGTAATCATAGTTGGAGCTTTTGAGAGATGATTGAATCCTATGATTCAATATAATACGCAGCAACAGATTAGTCCACTGGTGAGCTTAGAGCTAGATGTTATGTTGGAAGGCACAGCACAGGGGAGGTGGGCCACTGGGGTGGGGCTCTTTCCCTCCCTTGATCTCTCTCTGCTTTCTGTTTTACAACCCTCTTTAGCCATGTCCTTCTGCCATGCTGCTCTGCCTGGCGTCAAATGAATATAGACTGAGACCTCTGCAATCTGTGATCCAAAATAAACCTTTCCTCCTTTAAGATGTGGGTGTTGGGTACTGTGTCCCAGCAAGGAGAAAGTAACAGTCTTAGTTATTTTTCTTGTTGCTAAGCCAAAATACCCAACACCCAAAGTTAAACTAGGAAAGATTTATTCAGGCTCTCAGTTTGCAGGGTTCTCAGTTTATAGTTGGCTGGTTCCAAGGCAGGGTGGCCTGGCTGTGGAGCATCACACAGGAAAAACAGTCCATGGCAAAGCCAGGTAGGCAGAAGGCAGCAAGCAGCAAGTAAAGAATGACAAGCAATGAACAGGGCAGCTCTTCTGTCCCTTATCCAGGATACCTGGCCTTAGGGCGAGTGGCACTCACACCCTTGATCCTAGAATCCACATGAATCAGTCCCTGAATCACACACTCCAGATCCAGGCACCTTCAAAAGCCCACCTATAATTGCATGAAGATACATTCTGCTTTTCTGACTCCAGTTAGTCACAGTGGAACAAATTTTCTCTAGGAAGGTGATTTATGAAAAAAAAAAAATTCAAGACTCTGGGAGGCTGAAGCAAGAGGATCACAAGTTCAAACCCATCCTGTACAACTTACCAAGAGTCTGTCACAAAAATTTAATAAATAAATAAATAAATAGGCTAATATGTAGTTCAGTACAAAGCCCCTAGGCTCTCTCCCTAGTACGAGGAAAAAAATTTCCCATCCAGTTGAACCTTTTACCAAAGTTAAACCATTTTCAAAACTCATTGAAATGTAGATGGCTATAAAAATGTTAATTGTCTGGATTCTAGCAATTAAATCTAAGTAACGTGATCTTTCTTATTGGAAAATTATGTAAATTTAAATCTAGCTTTACATTGCAAGTCTCCTTGATGGAGAGCTGCCCATTAACTGTTATCGAGTTGACTAGATATAGAAATTCTTAGTCATCTTGGTACATTAGTGAAGCTCACTTCTGGGGGTGTCTGGGGTGAGGAAGGGAGAAGACCCATGTGGAATGAGGGTGGCATAGAACTGTAGCCTGGATGAGGTAAAAAGGAAGGAGGATGTTTGACAAGCTCTATTTTGCTCAAGAGGCTTCAGTTTTTGCTGTGTCCCTGGGTCATCAGACTGCAGTTTACTCAGTCTCTGTACACAGACTCAAACTAGCAATGCTCCAGGGAGCTTCTGGGCTGGACTGATTCCTCTTGTTCCCTAGCATCCAGCTTCATGGACTGAGCAGATACTGACCCCTCGGTACTCCAGGGTGTGAGCACCCATTGTGAGCTCCTCTGGCTCTGATCCCATGAACCCACTGAATACGTCTTGACTCTGTCTCTCTGAAGACATGACCGAAGAACAGTAAGGAACCCATACAGAGGAATGATCCCGAAACAGAAGGGCTTAATCAGCACGGGGCTTGCCTGTGTTTGTCAGTGGTTTTTAGTAGGCAGATTGTTTCTTAACTGGCAGCCAAGCATCCCTCTAGTTGTACTTTATCAGCCTATTAAAAAGAAAACATAATGCTTCCCCCTGCTTGTCAGCCACAGACCTCTGATAGTCCCATCCCATACACCACACCCCATTGATGCTCACACTCATTTTTGCCCCAAATGAAGGCTGGCACACTGTTTGAACTCTCTTTTAAAACAAACAGTTGCAATGTTTACAATAGTTATCTTCTATATTTGGGAAAATGCCATCCATCCAGCTCTTTTGCCTTTATGTGGAGTCTGGCAAAAGATATCTAATTTTATTTTTAACTATGAAGAATTTGGAGCTCTAGTATAAAAGTATAATTTTTCTTTGAAAAGGAGGTAGTACTAAATAATCTGTAGCAATCTGGCTTTCCTAGACTACCCAAATTCTTCCTTCTTTTGATGATTTTCTATAGATTTTCTTCCATATGTTCTATGCTGTGCTTTTTAAAGCCATTTATCCTGATATTTTCTTAGTTAGGTGTGACTATTGCTTTTTGAAGAAACCAATTTCACTTTATGATCTTACCTCTGCACTGTTTTGTAGAACTTGATACCATAATGCTAAGTGAAATAATCAGACACACAAGCTTAAATATCAGTCGTTTCTTTTACATGAGAAATCCAAAGAATAAATAAAGAGCAAAATAAAAGATAATAGAAAATTAGGACATAGGTCTTTCTAAAATGGGAACAGTATTAAGAGACAGAGGAAGAGGAGGGCTTAAAAAAAATACAGGACACTTGAACCACCAGTGATACATGCATGACTGTCCCATCAAGGAACCTATACCACCCCATGGAACTGTGGCTCAAAATGACAGGAACATGACATGTTCAGATCAGAGCCAAAGAGCAGCAAAACATACAAATTATGGCCCCATTGTGAAGATGTGTTAAATACATATGCCAACTCCACAAAAGAAATATAAACATTACATACTGCAAACATGTACCCCCAAAACAAAGGTAATCAAGAGATGGATGGGGGGAGGAAAAGGAGATGAAAGAAAAAATTAAAATGTGTTGTGCTAGGTGTGGTGACTCACGCCTGTAATCCTAGCACTCGGGAAGCAGAGGCAGGAAGATTGCTGAGTTCGAGGCTTGCCTGGACTACATAGTGAGCTCAGGGCCAGCCTGAACTACAAAGTGAGACCCCGTCTCAAAAAAAAAAATTGTGTTATGTGTCAATTCCCCACAAGGAATATAAACATTATGCACTACAAGCATGTACTAACTTGAAAAATGTAGAAGAAAGGGCCAGAGATTTAGCTCAGTGGTTCCAGTGCCTGTCTAGCAAGCACAAATTTCCTGGTTCCATCCCCGGTAACCACATACAACAATACCAGGCATGATGACTCATGCCCACCAGCAATCAGTACTACATACCACAGTGTCGGGTGTGGTGGCTCACACTTGTAATTCCAGCACTCTGGAGGCAGAGGCAGAGGTAGAAGGTTTGCTGAGTTCGAGGCTTGAGTTTGAGGCTTGCCTTGAATTCAGAGCCAGCCTGAACTACAAAGCGAGACCCTGTCTCAAAAAGAATTAAAAAAGAAAAAAAATGTAGAAGAGAGATAGCTAAAAGAAGAACAGCAAGATATTGACCCTTGCTAAACTAGATGAAGAACACTCCTATGTTCCCTATACAGTTACAACTACCTGTGCATATTATTCAGAGTCAAAAGTCAATCAAAATGAATACACTGTCTCAGAGAGTAAACAAGTACCTATTTTTAGATTTTTCTCAGACTTTACCTAAAATATGAATACAAAATATACAGAAGTGTGTACAGAACATCAGGCTTGTAGGTCTTTCTGAGATTCTGACAGTGGGACAGAAGCTAGAAAAACTATGTAAAGCAATCCAGAGAAGATAACCTCTACCCAGCCTCTCTCATTCCCGATGAATTTTGGCTGCCTGCTTGTCACATCTCCTTTTTGTGATTTCTGATCACATGTCTCCTCACTAGGGATTTACAAACTGTCAAGGTCAATTATTACATGCCAGAAATTGACATAGTAAACCCTGTAGCTAAGCAACCCATGCAGCTGTCAAACAGCCATCAACTAACAACTTTCTCAAACATGAAACGTAATATACAAAGAGATGATTCTTTGAACACAGAATTAAAATACTCCATCATTCTTGTAGACACTGCATGAAATCTACCAGTTGATCAAGAGAGGTCTCAAAATGGAACCCCAGTACTGTCAAACACGGACCCTTGGGAGGACCACTGGGGAAGCTGACCCGTGCCAACCTAAACGCATGAACAGACCAGTGTTTCCTCAGACATTTCAGCCTCTCAGGCTCACAGGACTACTGCATTCCCAGGGCCTCTCCTGGTCTGATGGGGTTCTGTAACTCTAGTCAGTGGATTGAGTGAACCATGTAAGTATCTGAGCCCAACCCTCCAGGGCTCGCTTCCCATTGGCACGTCCGTTGGTCATCTTTAAAGGGCAGGGGACCGAGAACCCATGGCGACATGTAAAAGGAGGGTGAGAGTTATCATGAGTGACTTGAGCCTAATCAAGGGCGCCCTGAAAACAGACAAGAAACAGAAGCAAACACTCTGGCTTCCCCAACAGAAAGAAAAAGCCATGTTATTAGTTGCTTATAAAAAGAACAGCTTTAGTAGCTGAGAGTGGTCCCCTGCTGACCACTATGGAAGAAGCAGAGACCTGTTGAGTAGCTTCAGCTGAGTCTCTGCCAGTGCTTGGAAGAGAACCTGGATCTCTGATGAGACTGTGATCCGTACCAGTACTTGGACTGTCTGCCCAGTGAGACCTTAAGCCGAGGATACAGTAAACACTTACCCAGAAGGATGGCCCCCAGAAACGGAGACAGGATAACTTTGTGTTATTTAAAACTGTTACATTTGTGGAATTTTGTTTTCACAATAGGAAACTAGTACATCATAGTATTATCCTGACAAAACAAATTAATCATTCTATTGTGATTATTGCATTTCTTGGAATACCTTGGAAAGTTAAAAAAAAAGATTAATAAGTAACACTTCTGTATGCTAGAATATTAGGTAGCTATTAAAATGAATGAGGTATCCAAAGAAACTGAAAATAGAACTACCATGTTGTCTAGCAGTCTCACTGCTGTGTGTACATCCAAAGGAAATGAAGTGTCAAAAAGATACCTGCACTGTTATATTCACTGAGGCATTGTTCGCAATAGTCAAGATAGGGAAATAAAGGCCCTAAGTATTTGTAGATGGATGAATCAATGAAGAAAATATGATATACATATATAACAGAATACTGTCCAAGCAGAAGAATAAAGGTATTCCTACATTTGTATCAATGTAGATGAACCTGAAGGATATAATGCTAAAGTGAAATAGGCCAGACACAAAAAGGGCAAATACCGTACAATTCCACAGTACATGGAATCTAAAGAATTGGAACACATAGGAAGAGTGTGTAGTTGTTAGGTGGTTGCCAGAGAATGAATGAGAGAAAGAGAAGATTCGGTCAAATTGTACAAACTTTAGTTTCAAAATGAGTAACCCTAAAGATTTAATATACACGGGCCGGAGGGTTAGCTCAGTGGTTCCGGCGCCTGCCTCGCAAGCGCAAGGTCCTGAGTTTGATCCCCGGTAACCACATATAATGCTGGGCATGGAGACACGCCCACCAACAATCAATACCGCATATCACAATGCCGGACGTGGTGGCTCATGCCTGTAATCCCAGCACTCGGGAGGCAGAGACCGGAGGATTGCTGAGTTCAAGGCTTGCCTGGGCTACATAGTGAGCTGAGGGCCAGGCCTGAACTGCAAAGCGAGACCCTGTCTCAAAAAAAAAAAAAAGAAGAGGCTAAAAGTATGTAACAAGACAGGCTTTCCAGAAGAGCAGTATTCCTGACATTACAGAGTTTAAGCAATCCGCAAGTACTGTGCCTCCTTCCTGCCATGTCTGGAGGTGGTAAGCTAGGTGCTTGGAAATGCAAAATGAGTTTGTAGATGTTGCTGGTTCAATACCAAATCCTTGGCTCACTTCTGACTAGACACAGTTCTTTTGGAGAGTTCCACAAAACTGAACACCCCACCCCCATGGAACCTTATATTTTCCTCCCTGATAAGGGGCCAAAACTTGGAAATTAACTCCTAGAGGTTCTGGAAAGTTAGCATTTCTAAGGATAACACTTTACCAATGGCTACAAGAGCCAACGGATAAATACTATGCTTCCTTACATGCTTCAGAGAGACATTCTGAGAGGCATCCTTGGAGTTCAGCCCCACCCTATTGCCTACAGTAGTAGGGAAATTATATAACACAGCCCTAACGAGCTTTATCTCCTTTCTTTGTCCTCTCTTCTTGCCTTTCCCCCTATTCCTAAGGTAACTTCCCAAATCAATCAAACACACCCAAATTCTTCTCTCAAGCTCTGGTTTTAGGGGGTACCCAAACCAAGACAATGTTGGTTAAAGAAGAAAAAACTATCATATAGTTTTAAGCTGGTGAATATGCAAAACAACAGAGAATGACTTCTTGTGTTGTTATTCCTAGCAGCAATCCAAATCAATCCTAAATCTCCACTCAAAGAGGCTACCGTGCCTCTCTGGAAGAAAGGGTTCCACGGTGTAATGATAGCATGCAATCACAGAGAAAGCCATTGTGCTAAATGAAGCCTGTTCTGAGGAAGCTAACCTGGAGTTGCTCCTGGCAGGAGACATTTCAAATACTCACTAAATTCTCCTTACTTTCATTTTACCTTTTTCTGCTTCATTATCCCCCAAGTAACACAGCAAATAATTCCCTTTGGCCCTCGCTGTTTATTGCCTTCTGAATATGGAGCAAAGTGCTCACCATTTCTTCCCTCATTGTCTATCACACTTACTCATCACTGCTCTTAATCTCATTCCATTCAGTCACCCTAATTACCCTGCTGTGACTTCCTCTTCGCTGTCTACAGGTACCAAGGATTCCAGGCAAAGTCTCATCGGAGAAGTACAGTGCCCAAAACAGGCTCTGGTAAGACTTCAGTTTGAATAATGACAACGCAGAAGAAAGACCCCCTTTGTCCACTTTGAGAATCGCTGGTACGTTGTGAGCGCCTTTAATTTGTGAGCCATTTAATTTCACAGGGGAAACAGGGTTTTCAGATTCCTTTCCATCTACTTCCAGCAGACTTCCTCAGACACAACCTGCTCCCTTTGTGCTTCTCCTTTGATGTAGCTGTAATTAAGGGCTGATTGCATCCCCAGTTGGCCACTATGTTCAAAGAAATAACCTAGTAACAAATCAAAATGATTGCTTTCACGGCACTCTTTCTCTCTTTCCTGCTTACCCAGAAGATGGTCGTATGGCCCCCAAGGCTCCCACCATTAATGCGGAGGAAGGTTTTATTCTTTTGGAAATCATCATCATCCCCTTCCTCTTGCCCCAGAATGGCTTCTTCTGGGGCCTAGCTGATTTCTTTTCACAACCGTCTTTCTCCCTTTAAAATTCGCGTAGTGCAGAAAAGCCTGCTGACTGTCATGTCCCACATTTGACCCTGAGAAAGCCTTCCCTTTCACGCACGCGTCCTTAGGCATACTTAAATTTGGAATCACATTTGGGAACTCACTGAGCAGAGGTTGAATCTACTATAGAATGTCTTGATCTGTAAGTCAACGAGATAACAGAAATATAAGGGAAAATAAATCTTTAATACTTCTTAGTAATTTTTAATTTGGGGAAAATAAAAGAACACCTGTGCTATATTGGATATTACTAAATTTATAAAATGGCTCCCAATGTATGTTTTCTGAGTGTGGATGATCAGGCTAATGCTTCTTGTAAGTAATTCACTGTGCACTTGGAAGTGTTATGACGTTCACTGGGAGTGTTTCTGAGAGTTACTTCGGACCACCTTCCGGGACTTATGCAAAGAGGAAAGAAAGGAAGGAGTGGCTGTGACTCGACATTGTGTCTGTGTACACCAGACACACTTCACACTTACTGATGAATTTCACTGTCACAACAACCTCTGTTCTATATGACTGAGCTAAGCAATCACCAGCTCAATTTATTATAATCACAAGTGGAAAAAAAGCTCTATCCATTTTCTGCCTCATCATGTTACTTCCAAGTAACACATTTGACAACTGTGCTGTATGGTTACAGTCATCGTCTGAGTCAGTTGATACTTCGGATAAAAGTAGGCAGTTTCCTGGTCTTTCACTATTAGGAATGTGGATCATGAATGGGACCCAGATTTTTCTAGAATCTGCATGCTATGGACTGAACCATGTGCACCTCCAAATTCCTATACTGAAAGCCTGATCTCCAGTACCTCTGCATATAACTGTGCTTGGAGATAGGATTTTGAAATAGGATGAGGTTGTACAGGTGACCCTGAATTCAAAACTATTTCTGTCCTTATAAGTAGATGTTAGAACACAAAGAGTCATCTGTGAAGACAACAGGAGGAGGCAGCCATCCACATGCCAAAAAACACCAGCAGAAGCTAAACCTGTCAACACCTTGATATTGGCCCTTTTAGCTTCCAGAATCATAAGAAAATAAACTTACGTTTAAGCCCCGCCCCAATGCTAGATCAGACCCAGCAAATATCTGCCCACTTTCTCTTAAATCAAAGCAAGAAGACATATTTTGGAAAAATTCAAGTGAGGTTAAATGAGAAGGAAACTCCTGTAGCAAATGCACAGGAGAAGTGTTTTGTAGTTCGGGTCTGAGGCACGCATAGTTCACCTGCCTGGAATTATCTCCCCAGTGAGTGAGTTGTATATGGAAGACAGGAGGTGTATGTAAGAAGGGAGGTTGGAGGGAGTAAACTACTTTGGAACATCTAAAATTTAAGTAGACAAACTACAAATATTTCATAATTATTTCCTATATTTCAGAGAAGTATAATTTAGTTCCAGGTAGTCTTTGTTGGGACAGATGACCCAGCCGAGGCTCCGAAAGAAAAGCAGTGGACAAAGTTTGTTAGCAGCAAAGGGAGATTGGGTCTAGCTCACTGGCTCTCGATTCTATCCTATTTCTAAAGAAAGAATATGTTCAGTTTTTCTTATTTTTTTTATGAGAAATATATTGCAACATACTTTTAAATCATAGATTGTGTTCAGAAATGTGCACACTATGTTTCAGTTTTAATGCCCTGGTTTATGAATTTGGCTAACAATCTATTGGAGACTTGTTTATTTCTTCTGTAGGTTGGCGGTGATATTGGCTGCCATTTCCATTATGTTAGACTGTCTTTATATTAAAATTCTGTTTTTTCAGGCAGGAAATTCAGTAGTTCCAGCGCCTGCCTCGCAAGCGCAAGGCCCTGAATTTGATTCTGATAACTACATACAATGCTGGGCATGGTGACTCACACCCACCAGCCATCAATACCACATACCACAATGCTGGGTGTGGTGGCTCACGCCTGTAATCCCAGCACTCAGGAGGCAGAGGCAGGAGGACTGCTGAATTCCAGGCTTGCCTGGGCTATATAGTGAGCTCAGGGCCAGCCTGAACTACAAAGCGAGACCCTGTCTCAAAAATAAATAAATAAATAAATAAATAAATAAATAAATAAATAAATAAATAAGTTTTTAAAATTCTTTTTTCTTGAGACAAGGTCTCACTATGTAGCGCAGGCCAGCCATGAACTCCTGTCTCAGCTTTCTAAGTGGTGGGACTATAGGTGTGCACCACCACACCTGGCTAATAAAAAAACTGCATGAAAATGTCCTTTGAATTTCACAATTCTTTAATGTAACATTATTATAGTTTATTTTAACTAAGGGATACAGTGCATTTTTATTAGCCATGGTGGTTTTACTCTAGATCAAAGCCCACTGTATAAAAACAGATATAAAAAATTACTTAAATAACTTACTTTAAGCTCAGCACTAGGTCTGAGCACCAGAACTAGTCATCTCAAGGGAAAATGTCCCGAACTTTTGAAGTTTCCTGCATTTGTGTTTATGTTGTTAGTGTAAAGTTACTGCCTCTGGCAAAGAAATTAGAAGTTCTGTTGCTCATTTCTCCCTTGATTACAAAATGATGGGGAAAAACTGTTCACGTACATCTGTCTTTGGGGACTTCAGATAAACATATTACAAAGTCAAGCCAACCCCCAAGAAGCCACTTATAAACAAAGCTAAGGAATCACCTCCTGGGCTCAGAGAAGGCTAAACATATCTGATTTTTTTCTCTCTTTCTCTGGAAAATCAGTCACAGGATTAAAATAAATGCGTGACTTCTCCACTTTCTTGAAAGAGACATGATGAGCACTGAGCGCTTTATTTCCAGGTCTGTCTTTGGTTCTTCACTAAGGAATCTGTACAAGAATATCAGCACTGTGTTTACCAGGCAATCGCAAGAGAAGTTGAATAGTTGGAAATGCTTTGTAGAGCAGCCATCTGCTCTGTCCTTAATATTTTACTATTTTATTTATTTACATGTATCAGTTTATGCCATTTGCTTATTCAAGTCAGAAATAAAATGAACCCTCTTGATAATTAATTGAAATTGAGACAACAATTGTAGCATTTATTAGCTTCTGTTTATGACTTATTTGAGCATCTCTAATCTGAAAATCCAAATTTGGATGATGCCAAAATCTTACATTTTTATGGTGCTAACATGATGCCACAAGTGGAAAATTGCACTCCATGAAGCTTTGTTTTATGAGCAATATTACTGAAGCTATTGTGTAAAAGCACCTTTAAGGTATGTGCATAAAGTGTGCTTGTAACATAAATGAATTTTGTGTTGACTCAGGCCCTATGTCCAAATACCTATATATGAAAATATCCCAAACCTGAAGTCTGAAGCTGTTCTGGTTCTGAGAGTTTTGATAAGCAATATTCAATCTGTATATTTTTTTAAACCACAATTCAAACGTGTCAATAATATAAATGACATGAGTCTAAGTTGAAATATCATACTTATAAACTAAAATGCTTAACAATAAAATTTTAGGCAGAGGACCTTTTCTTTCCCCTCTCTTGGAGTGCAGGACCTACAGGCTAGGCCCTGACTGAATGAATGAATGAATGAATGGACAAGGATGTGGCTCAGTGGCACTGTGCCTGCATGGCAAGCTCAAGGTCCTGAGTTCGATTGCCCATATGGTAAAAGAATATATATATTTTTTTACTTTATATATATATAGATAGATAGATAGATAGATAGATATAGATATAGATATACCTATATATATCTATATCTATAGATATAGATATACCTATATAGATATAGATATACACCTAAAAAATATTCAACTGACCTAGTGATTAAAAGAATACTAGTAGGAAATTATCTTTCCAAAATAGATTTTCTATTTATATCTAAAAACATTTTAGATTTCTTCTTGTTAATAAATTATGCAGGCATCCACAGGTAAATGTTTCAACTGTTATTATCTATTTCAAACTTGCTTTTCTGGACTTTTTTTCTGCGGCTGGACTGAGACTCCACAAACACTTCAGCGCTGCGGGTTGGATGTGCGTTAGGTTCTCATGGGACAGTCTTAGCGAGTGAATGCAAGGGGAGGAAATGCAAATCCGCGGTTCTGAGAGCACCGCCCACCTGTGTGCCCAGCCGGGAGTTCCTTCCTGTAGCAGCAGCTAAAAGGTTTGCAGTTCCACCACTTGCTGACATGGCCTCCCTCCCCCTCCCCTCTCTCTGCTGCTGCTAGGAGACAGGCCCTGCGTTGGAGGGCACCTCTCTCACTGATGCTCTTCTCTTGTGTGTTTCTTCTAGGTGGCCATGACTTGATATGCTCCACCATATCTGCCCACCACACTGTTTTTACCTGGGATCCAGCCACCTATGGACAAAAATCCCTAACACTTGGATCTAAATTAAATCTCTCCTTGAAATTGAGAGTATCAGTTATTTCGTCCCAGCAACAAGACAGATGAGCAATACAAGCTCCTGGACACTAAAAAAAAAAAGAGGGTGTGACTAGTCCAGGACGGGCAGAAGCACTGCACTTAACTGAACAATGATTAATGGTGGATGATTGCAGTGGAAATCTTTATTGGCTCAAAAGTTTGCTGTACTTCACCATTAAGGCGACAGATTACTGCAAAGACAGAGGTGGGAACTGAATTCTTCCAAGTAGGCTGATTTCTATTGAGAAATAAAATGAGAATCTTGGATATTTACGTTCTCAAGTCATTTCAGAGAACTAAAAAACCTCCCATGATAGTTCAAAAAGAATCTCATTTCTTTGAACACAAGACTAATACTGCTAGAAAACAAATACAAAGTATAAGCTTTTATTAGAAGAACTTACATCCACACAAAGTCTTTCTTTACTGGCTTGGGAATTTGGAGTAAGAGTAGGGACATCTGGTTGAGAAGAAACAGAGTTTTGAAGACTCAAGTCACTATGAAATGTTCTTGCCAGTGAAAGAAGCTTGCTTTCCTATGTCTGGGCAGAGAAGCTGTCCTTTGAGTGGGCTGTGTCCTCATCTAGAACAGCTGTCCAGACTGAACGCCCATTATCCTCCAAATTCTTGCCCTCTGACAGAACCCCCGCTTTCCCACTGACCCCTTCATCCCACTAGACCCTAACAAGCCTGTGCTCAGTGCACACTATAAGAAGGAGGGACTTTCAGCTAATTGGCTGCTGAACCAGGGACCCTGGGGTGGTAAACTGATGGCCCACATGCCACAGTAGGCCTGGAGCGCCCTCTCTGTTGGCACAAGAGCCAAATGAATGACTTGCTTCTACTAAACTAAAACCTCAGTATTCAGGTTTAATAGCAATGTTGGCACTTTGTGATAAATAAATGGGTTTGGGATTGGAGGAGTCTGGGCACTCAGGCTCCAAGTAGTTCACCTTCACTGGCTGAGGCAGTGGGAAAACTAATCTGGAATAATGAGCATGGAGTATTGTAAACTTAATCAGGTGGCAAATCTGTTATAATGGTTCCAAAAATAGTTTTTATACAGGGTCAAATTGTACAGATCCTGGAACCTGCTTTGCAGCTAGTGACTCAACAAATCTTTTCCTCTGTACTAATTTGTAAAAGTCATAAGAAAAGAAAAACTATTTTTACTTGTAGGAGTCATTGGTGCCTCTCAGAACATCGACTCAGTTCACAGGTGTAATATGCTCAGCCCGAATCTGATCTTGTAGCATCATTCAAGTGCCATCATTCAGCTGACGGGAAACACAGTAATCTCTGCATAGATCCTACATCCTCATCTCCCAAACCTTTGAATACATCACCTTACATGCAAAACAAACTTTGCAAGTGTGATTAAGTAGAGTTCTGTATAACGAAAAGGGAAAATTACCCCAGATTATATAGGAGGGCTTGCTTGGGCTTGGTGTAATCACAAGAATCTTTAAAGGAAAAAGGTAGAAGGGGGGAGGAAACATTAGGACAGAATGAGAAATTGAAAGAAAAAGACTTGAAGTTGTTCTGCTGCTGGTTTTGAAGACAGAGTGAGGGACCTGAGTGGATAAATGCAAGTGATTTTGAGAAATGGAAGAAAAACAAGGAAGTAGATATGTCCCCCAAGCTTCCAGAAGAAAGAGAGCACCAGTTTAGGACTTCTGGCCTCCTCTAAAATCTCTGTACTACTGTTGCAAGACACAAAGTTTATCATAATTGATTACAGCTGTGAGAAAAAAATGTACATGTGTGCTATAGGCTGGATTTTAAATGTCCCTTAAGCAATCATATGTTAAAGACCTGGTCCCTGGCTTGCTGGTACGGGAGGTGGTGGGAAGAGGAGCCTATTAGGAGGTCTTAAGTCATGATTTGAGGGCATTCTCCCAGAGGAATAGTTGGATTCTAAACCTTTCCTCTTCCACTCTCTCACTTAAGCACCATGAGATGTGTAGTTTTGTTCTACCACACACTCCCACCACAGTGTGCCTGTGGGCCAACTGCTCGTCCAATAAAACCCCTAAAACTGTGAGCCAAGGTAAACCTTTTCTCTTTAGAAGTGATAATCTCAGATATTTTTATAGTAACAAAAAGCTGAGTAACATACTAGTCCATTGTATTGATTATGCTACTCTGATAAGCAAAAAGTAACAAGTATATCCCATGCCTAATGAAGCATGTGAATTAGAACGAAGAGATAAACGCCATAAAAATGTCAGACCCATCACCTCAATAGCCTTCCATGATACTACATCCCATACTTGCTGCTCCTATAGTTAACTGTAGTACTTCCTATTTTATCTAGATGGTACAAAAACAAGTATTGTATGATTTTGCTCTCTTTTGAGATGATTTGTTTTCTGGAATCCATTAACCTTCTTTCTGATTTAAATAAAATTGTTATTTTATTATTGGTAGAACTTTAGTTTTATTTTTAAGACTATTATAATCCAGATTTAAGAGTCTAAATTTTGAGTTTGGAAACTTACTCAGAATAATTAATTGGGTTTTAAAATTCTAAAACTTATTTGAAACATAATGTAAGTTAATGTAGATAGATTTTCTAACTAGTGAATAAGAGATTAGTTTAAATGATAAACTTCATTTAAAAATAAATGCCTTCATCCCAGCCTTAATTTTCTGAAGTTTTGTAATTGTAAAAAGATGAAATCCAATATAGGCAATATGGTTTCAGAACCAGGAGACTACTATGTCTAAACTACTTCGTCCAGATCTAAATACAACCTGCGTAAGACCTCTCTTCTCTCTTATCTTCCCTCCCTTCTTCCGTTCCTCCCGTCCTCCCTCCTTCTCTTTCCAGTCAGGATCAAACCCAGAGCCTTGCACATGGTAAGCAAATTCTCTACCACTCAGCCTCAGCCCCTCAGCCCATGTATGATTTATAAATTCCTGCATAACATAAACCATAATTATTTATTAAACAGATCATAAGCACTCTTGAGATCCATGCTGTGGAATGTAAATTTGGAGAAATTATGGCTTCCATATTCTAAGAGCTTACATTTTGAATCCTAAAATAAAGTATCAAAAATTAAAAGTCATATAACCATAAAGAACTCCTTACAAAAAAAGTCATTACCATACAGTGAAA